>JACYXH010000137.1:417500-440000 GCA_026745465.1 Lota lota | reverse complement strand
AAAACCAAAGGGAAGTTTCTTTGGTCGGCCGGACAGTGAAACAATAAAGCGTTTTGAAGTTCGCCGGTGTGGTCTGTGCGTTTGGGAAAAGAACCGTGAAGAAGCGAGGGAAGATTCTGGGAACCACTTGATTGGAAAGGTCGCTTTGAGCTCAAGGAAAATGCTGAGTAAATCTTGCAAGAATAGCTGTTTATTTGTTGTATTGTTAAACGTGCGAGAGATATTGATTTTCACCCAGGTTACAATGGACATACTGTGCTTCTTACACACATTTTTTATTTAGTTCAATGATCAGTATCTTAAGATGAGTAGCAAAATGATACATAATGAAACAAACAATATGTTTACATCAAGAAACGTTTTACTGCAGGACAGAACAGATTCCTGGTGATTTGCAACATTGTTATTAGCACCTCATTGATTCGCATCCCATTAAAGAGTGGAGGAGTGTTCAATTGATATGCTTTCACAATAAAGGTCCCTGGTATATTGATCTACTGTACATTAACAATAAAGGCAGTAAAACTATCGGGAGGGGGCGTGCAAGTCTGACACAAACCAGTCAGATCAATCAGTACCGGTAAGCCAGGTTATCATTGGGTTTCCTTTATCATATCATAGCAGGGCTGATGACTGTTTCACTTAGTACAGTCTTCATCATGTGTTCACACACAGGTTATGTCTTTGTTTATGTACACCTACAGCCAATACAAAGTGGAAGAGTCTGTATTATTTCTCATTATTTCAGTGTTATGTCACTAAGTTAGGAGTCATGGGAGTGTTGTTGGTTAAGCTGTACAACCCTGGGTTCCTCACTAGAAGCACACGGTTAAACATACAGTAAGCTAAGAACAACTGAACCTAGCGCTCAACCTGTGCTACAACTCTGTAGTTGAGTTCTGTGAGCACACCGTTTTTCCTAGAGCACTCACAAAACATTGTGTAGGAAACCGAATCTACAATAATATAATAATATAAAGTTAGTTATTGCAAGGTAGAAATCAGCTTATTTGAAAACGATAGCTCTGCAAAGAGGTAATTGTAATTGCTGGAATGGTTGATCAACAACTTCATGTATCGAAAGTTAACATCTTCAGCAAACTCACTTTTCTTGTTACATTGTTACACAATCAAAGATAATGAAACGACAATGTTAGGACACATACAAATATACACACACACACAGGCGCGCGCGCACACACACACACACACAGTTATGTAATATCCTACAGTACCTTATTCCAGTGGGTTGCTTTATATGTTTGCTACATTCATTCTTATGTAAATAATCACAGCTCAAACTTGCAGGACAAGATGGCTTGCCAAATACTGGTGCAAATCAAAGAGTTCCCAGTATTGTGAACTTCCACTAAATAATACAGAAATGACTTAGATCTAACGCGGTGTAATAATTTATCTTTAAAGAGGACTTAAACAAACACGTGCACACTGTTTAACATGTCCTCGTCTGTATATCTATACTTGGCATTCAGTGGTTAGAATCGGCTTCATCATTTATAATAAGCAGCGATAAAACCTGGTCTGGATGCAGTCCAGTTCTGCTTGATGAAAATACATCAGTATTTTAAAAGAGATATAGAGATAAAGAGAATAGTATTTTAAAATCAGTATCAGTTAAGAGGGTGGTTTTAAACGTGGTGATATGTCTTATATGATCGTCAACATAGTAATCTATGCCATTTGGTGTGTTATTAAAATCGGACCGTAAGTTATAGAGAAGAGCGGTATATTCTTATGTTTTTACCAGTCTCTGCTCTGAACTCCGTGTCCGAGAGAGGGTTAAGCTTCCCAGGCAGTTAAAGAATAAGGCCTCTGTGTTTGGCACATTACACATACAACATGACTTATTGTAACGCTCATAAACAACAGCGGTACTAAAAAAAATTTTTAACACATAGTTGCCGTGGGTCGTAACCATGGGGATAACACCTCCCCCCTCCTCCCTCAAACTCACCTTCCAACACCCCTTTTTTTTATCTCATGGTGTTGCAATTTGACACCAGTGAACTGTGGTTCACTTAAACAGAAAACAAAACAAAACAGGAACATTGGTGGATCTCTGCAGTGTGGTACCGTGTGTAATCCCTTCTCTGGCCACAGGGGGACAGAATGGCGCTACAGGCCAGCGAGAGTTACTCCATCATCAGGATTCGTTGGGAAGACCACTGAAGAACATTTCTCTGCAGAGTCTGGCTGTGTCTTCTGGGGCGTACACCGTGAAGCCCACAGTCCGAGGGTCGTTGAAGATCTCATAGTCGTTTCCTCCCTGCGTGGAGAAAATGATGAGAACCTTAAACAGAGGACCACAACCCTTCGGACAGGCTCACTGGCTTTTGACCAGTTTGCAGCTGGTCATACTGGTCAATCATTGGTCAATCTATTTTTTATTATCTAAGGAACTACTTCTTTGAAAATCAATGGCCACTGAACTTTGGATCTTGAACCACAGACGCGTTGCCAAACACGACACAAAGTCTCAAAGTGGCTGTCCTGGATTGAAATCCCATTCTCTCCTCACCACCACCACCACCACCACCACCACCACCACCACCACCACCACCACCACACCACCACCACCACCACACCACCACCACCACCACACCACCACCACCACCACACCACCACACCACCACCACCACACCACCACAACCACACCACCACCACCACACCACCACCCCACCACCCCACCACCACCCCACCACCACCCCACCACCACCACCACCATCACACCACCACCACCACACCACCACCACCACCACCACCATCACACCACCACCACCCCACCACCACCATCACCACCACCATCACACCACCACCCCCACCACCACCACCACACACCACCATCACCACCACCCCACCACCACCCCACCACCACCATCACCACCACCACACCACCACCACCACCATCACACCACCACCACACCACCACACCACCACACCACCACCACCACCACACCACCACCACCACCACCACACCACCACCACACCACCACCACCACCACCCCCACCACCACCATCACCACCACCACACCACCACCACCACCACCACACCACCACCCCACCACCCCCCACCACCACCACCACCACCACCACCATCACCACCACCATCACCACCACCATCACACCACCACCACCACCACCACACCACCACCACCACCACCACCACCACCACACCACCACACCACCACACCACCACACCACCACCACACCACCACCACCACCACCACCATCACACCACCACCACACCACCACCACCACCACCACCACCACCACCACCACCACACCACCACACCACCACACCACCACCACCACCATCACACCACCACCACCACCACCACCCACACCACCACCACCACACCACCACCCCACCACCCCACCATCACACCACCACCCCACCACCACCACCACCACACCACCACACCACCACACCACCACCACCACCATCACACCACCACCACCACCACCACCACACCACCACCACCACCACCACCACCACCACACCACCACCATCACACCACCACCACCACCACCACCACACCACCACACCACCACACCACCACACCACCACCAGGGCTATTCTCGTCTCTCCTATCCACACAGCACATGTAGCATTCTTGAGTGTTCTCTCCTCCACTTACCAGTGAGGTCTCGTTGCCGAAGAAGTATATGGTGTCCAGACTCTCTCCCTCCAACACCTCTAGGCACAGCCTCTTATCCCAGCCCTCTGGGAAGATGTCAAAGCTGATGAGACCCCCTGCGAACACACGTGCGCATGAGCTGATGGATTTCATTGTTGTACACACAGGGCTGATTCAACGCGCTTCACACACGCCTTCTGTTACGTTTGTATTTCCCTTTGTACGTTTTTGTCTGGAAATACAAACAAGACGTTGTGTAATAGCGTTGGACAAATAAACAACGATACTGTAGTAGATTTACATGAAAAACCGGAATACTAGAGAATACAGTTATATTAGTGTAGTACACACACACACATATATACATATATATATATATATTGCGAAAAGTAAAACTAAATATAGCCATCCCCAGAAATAAATCTTGGGACCTAGACTCATTGTCTCACTTTCCTTTTTAACCCTGTTAATTAGTATTTTCATTCCAATCTAACTGGAACACGAAGTATGTCTCATTCATTTCCCTCTTTTCATGAATAACATGCATGTTACTGTACAGAAACACCCATTTCTATTTGTTTAGCTTAGTGTATTGAGACGGTGCATCGAGTCGTCTATCTATGGTCTGGTGTGATCGCTCCCTGCCCTTTCCTCTGCATGTCTATAGGCGTTGCTTCCTTCTACCTGATAACACCGCTCCCCTGCTGCTCAACAGGTCTTCAGCAATGGGAGGAACCAGCCATGGGGGAAATTAAGATAATATGCTATGCCAAATTACTAAAGCTAAGCCGAGCTACCAAACACTATGCTAAGCTACTATGCTAAGCTACTAAAGATAAGCTAAGCTACCAAACACTATGCTAAGCTACTATGCTATGCTAAGCTACTAAAGCTAAGCTAAGCTACGAAACATTATGCTAAGCTACTAAAGCTACTTAAGCTAAGCTAAATTAAGCTAAATGACAACACTATGCTAAGCTACCAAACACTATGCTAAGCTACTATGCTATGCTAAGCTACTAAAGCTAAACTAAGCTAAACTACTAAACATTATTCTAAACTACTAAACATTAAGCTAAGCTACAAAACACTATGCTAAGCTATTAAACACTATGCTAAGCTACTAAACACTAAGCTAAGCTACTATGCTATGCTAAGATAATATGCTATGCTAAATTACTAAAGCTAAGCTACTAAAGCTAAGCCAAGCTACCAAACACTATGCTAAACTACTATGCTATGCTAAACTACTCTGCTAAAATACTTAAGCTAAGCTAAGATACCAAACACTATGCTAAGCTACTATAATATGCTAAGCTACCAAACACTAGGCTAAGCTACTATGCTATGCTAAGCTAATCTACTAAAGCTAAGCTAAGATAAACTACTAAACATTATTCTAAACTACTAAACATTAAGCTAAGCTACAAAACACTATGCTAAACTACTAAACATTCATCTAAGCTACTAAACACTATACTACTATGCTATGCTACGCTAAGATACTAAAGAGAAACTAAGCAAAGCTACACAACACTAAGCTAAGCTAGTAAACACTAAGCCATGAAGGGCATATTTGGTGTGGAGCAAACCGCTCAGTTCAACAACAGCTGTAGCAGATTTAGGTCAGGTGGAGGTCCTCTACGGGGGACCACGGGGTCAAACGCTGAGGAATCACACCGAGTGTCCGGACGTTGTCATGGAGACGGGTTCGTAGCCACACGCGGCGCCCGCACCCGTCTCACGCCGGGCACTCTCCAGTCGTCACGAGGCAACATCGATCTGGCACGTACACACGTGTGTGTGTGTGTGTTTGCATAGTGGAGTTTCCTGTGTGCCAATCAGCCTCTGTTTGCATTGGCCAATCCAAGCACAGTGTTGGTGTTCTAAAATCCTGCCTGGTGTTCGGTTACAGAATTTCGAAGCTGCTTTTGTGAAATGAGACAGAAATCAACGTCTCGAGTTCCCTCTTCTTCGAAACAACGAGGAACACGCTGAGGAAGAAGGCACGACCTCACCACCACCACCAGGTAGAGAACCGTGGGTGTTTGTGTGAAATGTGGGCACTTTCTACAGTTCATTAACCCCTCACTGCTCACTGCACACAACCAGCGGTTCATCCCAGCACACAAACACTCACTCTAAGGGTGTGTGTGTGTGTGTGTGCGTGCGTGTTTATGCGTGCGCACGTGTGTGCATATGGGGACATAGAAAGGACATTGTCTTTCTGTCACAGTGTATCCAAGCGGGTCGGGTACATCCAAGTGTCTGCAGAACAGGTCACTAAACACAGCCCACTAGCACACAACATGGCAAATAAACAACAACAGCTGCATAGGCAGCTACGGCTACATGCATTCATTCCGAGGAAACATTGATTTAGAAACATTGCAATCACAGATAGGTCGTTGGCTGCTACAAGACGCTACGAGCTATTTGCTGCGATCTCACTTGTTATCGTGTTTCATGACACGTTTGGACACTAGAAAATACAAGGATTCATTTAAAATAGATTCTCCAAAAAAGATATAATAAATAAATACAAATGCTTGTTTATGCATCTGTGTGACTAGACAACCGTCACATTTATGTACATTTTAATGTTGCGTTACTTTGTGTTTTGTGTTACAAGTTGTGCAAGTGGTTTGGCAAAACCTCTGTGTGCGTCGTACTATTTTGACTGATAACGTTGTATTGGTCGTTTATCGGTCTAATGCCTCTCTGTGTTATTGGTGATAGATTACTATAACACGCTGTACTTATCCAGTACACACACACACGCACACGCACGCGCACACACACGCACACGCACACACACACACACATAAATACACACACACACACACACATTGTGTCTCACCCCTAGTGAAGCGCAGCCCTTTTCCAGCGAACTCTTGCTGCAGGGCTTCAACAAACCTCTCCCTGATCTTCTCCCTCTGTGGACATAGGACGAGAGACATAGGGGAGAGAGAGAGAGAGAGAGAGAGAGAGAGAGAGAGAGAGAGAGAGAGAGAGAGAGAGGGGTAAAGATAGAGAGCGAGGAGTGAGCAAAAACCCTCAACACAGCCAGAGTCATTCAGTATATTACCGTCTCTTTAAACTTTACGACACATTTCCCATTCCTGTTTGCTATGCTCCATTACTGTTGGTCTGTTGATGGGAATTCTCTTTTCAGAATAAAAGCGCACTGAGATTACGTTATGTTTCCTTGTGTCTAGGAAAATGATGTGTCTGCTCTCTTGCTCTGCTGGAGGCCAGATGGATGGTTTCCGTGCATGTTCCAAGTGTGTTGGTAAGCTGTGTGAGGACTGAATACAAACACACACACACACACACACACACACACAATAGTGTGCATGGAGAGACTAAAGGGCTTGAGCCTCCATGGTGATTCAACTAATGATTCAATTGATTCCGTTCTAGACCGCTGCCTCCATTCTGCCTCGCTCCCCTCCGATAAAAGCGGTGAAACTAAACCCGAAAGAGAAACCTTTCGGTCCGTTGGGATTGAGGGGTCGGCGGTCGCTTCTTTTCCATTGATATATTTGCATACTTAAAATGCAGGGTATGCCTTTGAACCCTAACCTATACTTACATTAAAATGTACGGTTCAAGGGGACAACTAGGCTCTTTACCTGTGGGTGACACAGCGATCAAGGACAATGTGAAGCTATTTACAATTTTACAAAGGTCCCAGTGCATAGAATTCAGCCAGCGGCACTCAATTCCACACAATGAGTTGTATCCGTTCAGTTTGTCTAGCAGCTGTTACAACAACTTGCTGCTTGTTTTCGCCCACATAAAATTCAAACAGGCGTCTCTGCCCTCACCCGGTCTAATTCGGAGAATTCTATTCGCTCCTCCTGCGTGCAACTCCGTCCAATCGGGGAGATGTTGATCATTCCGCTGCGGAACTCTATAAATGTCCCCCTGGGAGAAGGGCGGGAGAACGACAGGGCAGTTGGTCATGGCGTTAAATACGTTGAGATTGGTGCTTCCTTCAATCAATGTGCAGAACATGTGTGCGATATGTTATTATACTATCTTCACACGTTGTGTTTGTTTTGACATGTTGCTGTTGTCTCGTGTGCTATGTCATGTTATGTGTACTGTACCTCCATGCTTGTCCAACACATGTTAAGGGGTCATTTCGGGGGGGGGGGGGGGGGGGGGGGGGGTTCCCCGTACCTTTTCTTGGGCAGCTTCATCAAGCCCATGTATCTGAGGCAGTAGTTGATCAGATCCTGGAGCAGCTCTTCTCCGATTTGGTTCTGAATGGCCTGTCATCGGTTTCAGAACAACAAGAGGATTACAATCACAACAGATCAACGACCTCGCCTCGGTTTCAAGGCGAGGTCACAAATAAATACACCTCGAAATACAGCCATGAAATACAGCCATGACACCTCGGTTTCACCGAGAAGCACGGGCCCACAGCACGGGCCCCATAGACACACAGGGCCTCTATTCAGGGCAACCAGGCAGACTTGTGCTTCCCGTGCAATAAAACCCTCTTATGAAGCACTTCTATTGGGTAGCTCACATAAGGTCATCAAGTGCTTCGATGGTTGCGTTTTCATTCTGCGACAGGGCTGCTGGCCCCCCCCCCCCCCCCCCTCAATTCAGGTCCAATAGGTGGAGCAAAGGTTATCCCATGAGCGCCTGAAGGAACACACTGATGCCGGAGATAGCACAGCGCCTCTCCTGGCCCCACCAACACATCCGTTAACGCCATCGTTTGGCAAACTACTTCCCTGTGCTGATTCTGCTGTAGACCAATCAGGGGGGGGCGGGGGGGGGGCGTCTCTGACACAAACGGAAACAAACGGAAAATAGCACTTTGGTCTTTTGGAATCAATGGAGTCAATCGGTCGGTACGGAGTTTGCGGACAAAATAGCAGTGACAGCCGTACACGTACACGTACACGTACACGTAAAAGTACACGTACAACAAGTACACGTACACGTACACATACAAGACCAAAGTGCTATCTTGGCATCGTCCACATTGTCGCACGCTAAATGCTCTTCAGCAGGATCAGCATTTTGCCGATAAGAATTATTATGAGTTATTCATGCGTGTGTTAAACCCAGAGAGGGAGTTATCCAACGGTGGTCCCGGTTGGTCGTCCTTTAAGACGAGGGCAAGGCTTTGTTTTGTTGGGAAAATGTCAACGAGCAAACAAGGTGGACGTTTTACGTTCCGCACGCACCTGTCTGGAGATGAGTTTTCCTTCTTTGAATTGCACCGTTCCGTTCTCAGCAAACACGTAGTCAAACTTGTGGACCACTGCAACACAGACAGGACACAGTTACACCGTCAACTAAGACATAAATACTGACACTCGTTACTCTAGCGCTGGGTGAGTAGGGCCAGGCTAGTAGCTAGCGGCTCCTCAAATGCTCCTGCATGAACAAAAGACAACTGCAGTTGCCTGGTCATCATCCCTGTACATCTGCCAAAGGAAGATATGACGATGTTACATCATTGTGTATGGAAACAGTACCTGGGGAAAGTCAACTTTGACTTGATCTCTCTCACGTTCCTGTCCGCTTCCGCTTTTAAAAAAAGACACTTTTTTTTTAATGCTGTTATGGAGTTTGAATAGCATATGCCTATTGATGACATGAACAGGACATGAATGTGCATAAACGTACAGGAAGTCAGGAAGGTATTCAGGGGCCTTTTGTTCCAATGAAAAAGCAATGTCACTCTTTGCGTACCTGGTGCATCACAATGGCTTCAGTGTGAACGCTGGCAGCCCTCATTCTCTGCATGGCTCACCCTGAGGCCACTTGGCCCCCTGCCAGCCAGCAGCCTCACAACACAGCCACTGAGGAGCGAGTGTGTTGGGACGCAGCCAGAGCCAGCCACTGAGGAGCGAGTGTGTTGGGACGCAGCCAGAGCCAGCAGCCAGCCACTGAGGAGCGAGTGTGTTGGGACGCAGTCAGAGCCCCCAGGCCTGTGTAAACGCCACAATGCTACACTGTGTGCTTGTGTGGGTGTGTGTGTGTTCATGCGTATGTTTTTGTGTTCATGTGTGTGTGTGTGTGTTTGTGTGTGTGTGTGTGTGTGTATGTATGTGTGTGCGTGTATGTATGCATGTGTGGGTGTGTGTTCATGTGTGTGTGTGTGTGTGTGTGTGTGTGTGTGTGTATGTATGTGTGTGCGTATATGTATGCATGTGTGGGTGTGTGTTCATGTGTGGGTGTGTGTTCATGTGTGGGTGTGTGTTTGTTCATGTGTGTGTGTGTGTGTGTGTGTGTGTGTGTGTGTGTGTGTGTGTGTGTTCGTTCGTGTGTGTTCGTTCGTGTGTGTGTGTGTGTGTGTTCGTGTGTGTGTGTGTGTGTGTGTGTGTGTGTGTGTGTGTGTGTGTGTGTGTGTACTGGGTAAGGCGGAGAGGGTCATCATGCTAGTAGTCTAACACCATATATGACAGGCAGTGGCCTCTGTGAGCTAAAGGGCTAACGTTGTGATGCTGTGGGAGCTACGCAGCCTAGCTAACCTAGGCTCTTTATTGGATTAATGGAAGAGGGGGGAGCGCCTTCCTCTAGCCTTCTTCAAAGCTCACCAACACAAACACACGGCCATGACGACGTGAGTCCGCACTTTCTGCTCAGCTAACAGAAAAAAGCCCGGTAGCGTGTTGAAGACTGAACAGCTGGTTCGACCACGGTCAGAGTCTATGAGCTGCCGTTCTTCCACGACGGCGGCGGCGGCGGCCGGCCAAACTTCTCTTTCAGAGTAACATCTTTAATCCTCACTTTGTTTTGTTGCTATGACTGCAGGTATAGTCCTGCATTCAACGCAGGACTGGGCAATAACACTATATTATCGTTTATTGTCTCTCAATGATATTGTATCGTCATGGAATGAGGCTATCGACTTAATGGATACCCAATTTATAGTCTAAATGAATCATGACGCGAAGTTATGCCCTTAAAATGATCAAAATATGAGGTTGAAACACCAGCGATAGAAAATGAATCTAGTTTTTGTTGAATAACAGACTTTACACTTCCATATATTTCAATCTAATGAGCCTCAGTTTATGGACTGTTAAGAGTTCATAATCGTATTTTGATATAATCGTATATGATATGAATATATATATAATCGTGAGTAAAGTTCCCCACAATATGTCTCAATGCTCCAGTATTTGCTCCGCCCCTGGGACGGATGAAGCGAGGAAGACGGGGGGCGGCTCTCACCTTCGTCCCCCTCCCCCAGTTGCTCGGCGATCTTGGGGTAGTCCGACCCCCCCACGATGCCGATCTTCACCTTTCTCCGCAGACTTTGGAAGAATTCGTCCAGCAGGGGATCTATTTTCTAGAGCGACAGAAGACAGCAGGGGGGCTTGGATCCAAACATGCATGTATAGTATATAGCATATAGTATAGACACTTTCTTTTACGGTGAAATTACCACGTCCTATAGCACACATACATGATAATAACTCAAGGTTATAACACAAGTGTAACAATAATAAGTGTAACACATACTAGCACGATGTGGGTACATTAGTGAGATAGGTGTATTAAGTAACATTTGGCCAGCTGGATACATTCAGATAGAGGGCATTGTTCTTTCCCTGAATATGGTGTCTTCGTCATCATTGTGGCCCTATTATGATGAAGAGTTGTTTCTTAAGTGTAGGCCTACATAGTTAGTTGGGTTACATTTGAATGGTTCTGGGTAACTGGTTCTAGGTTCTAGAGGTGTATATTCTCTGGCTTTATTCCTCTTTATTATTATTATTATATATATATATTATATATTTATTATTATTATTATTATT
Source organism: Lota lota (assembly GCA_026745465.1). NCBI lineage: Eukaryota > Metazoa > Chordata > Actinopteri > Gadiformes > Lotidae > Lota > Lota lota. Next base: position 428,542 of record JACYXH010000137.1, on the reverse strand, counting down.
TAAGATTATTATCTTTATTCCTCTTTCTCTTCTATTCCCTGATTCTTATGTTACCTCTGGTTTCCTCGTCCCTCTCTTCTTTCTTTCTTTTTTTTGTTATTATATTCTGACATGGGCTACACACGCCGGCGGGGAAAACGCCTGTTTCACCTAAAAACATGTAGCCACACTACCCAGCCCCTCTCTCTACGGCTGGGGCTTTTCCAGGGACCCGATCGTCTGCTCTTATTTCTGGGTCACGAGAGGACACGCTGGTCGTGGCTTTAAGATCGTGATTGGCGGTCAAGCCTCGCGACAGCTGGAGACTGCGGCCAATGAAAGGATTGTGGACGGACCACATATAATGCATAACCACAAGATAATTGTTAACACATCAGTAAACCATATTAGGTCGTTGCAATGCCATTCAATGCCGAATGGGACACTTGGTTAAGGACATAGTTAAGTGTTACCATATATCTATGATGCAATGATAACAGTTTGTTCCATGCGCATAAAGTGGGACATGCAAAACACAATTATAAATTCTGCAAAACGGGATTTGTATGTAGAGCTTACTTCTCTAGGTCGAGTGAGAGTGCCGTCCACGTCAAACAGACAGAGGATATTTCTATCTGGCGAGAAGGCAGTAGATCCATCCATATCTTCTTCTTCTGTTTTGGGCTTTTTGTACTTAAAAATAACCGCTGCGCTTAATCACAATTCTTACGGTCGGGTAGCATGCGAAAATGTCCTGCTTTAGCGCTCTGTCCGGAATGTCGCCTTTATGTCAACGACCGTATGGTGTCATAATTATCCCATAAATATTTGTCTTTATAGCGTCTACAGCTTAAGTTCTCTGGAAGAACAGCTCAACATAACATTCACTTAAAGACATGGGTCGGACTGTTTTGTGACACTGGTCTTACGCATGAAGTGTCTGCACCTAGCCAATCAACATCACGCACGGCAAATGACGTGCATGTGTGGGCGTGGTCACCGTGAGTGAGGACCAAAGGTTATCCTGTTCACCCACATCTCCACTCAAAGCGCGGAATGTGCAGGAAAGAACGTAGGGCAACGCGACAACGTTCGACCACACACACTTTTCTCTATTACTAGGTCTACGTCGCATGAGTTGATTAGGTATTCACAGAGCATCTGTGGATACCCATTGTTCTTGTATGGATTCTTCTTATTGGCATTTGAATCGTATTTATAGGCCTTTTAGCCTATAGTTGTATTTCAGTTAGGCCTATATGAATAAAGAAAAAGCACAACATGGTGTTAACACAGTCACAAAAGGAACAAAACAAAATATAGGACTAATATAAAAACACTATGTACGTGTGTGTGGGTGTGTGCGGGCGCACGCGAATTTGTGGGGACCACAAACGGATTTGCATGAATATTTGCGTTAATAATAAGAACAACAAAGCAAGTAGCCTACTTGAAAAGGCAAAAAGCCTATTAAGCGTATTATTTTAAGTTCAGATGCAGAAAACCTGGCATCCACAAGAGGGCAATGTCTAACAAAGGAAAAACAACTCGCCGTTAATATTGACTGATTTTGGATTGCTCTGCTACTAAAGAATAACATAATATTATGTTAACCAATGAAAAAAAAACACTGCATAATTACCTTATATTATGACCTTAAAACATAACTCATTTAAATTGTTGTTATTGATTTCTCTTTATACGACAGAAAAGCTTAAAAAGTGGGGGATTGCTCTGCTATTAAGTGAAGGGTTACACTGGATTCAGAACCATGATTAGAACCACAAGCTGGAGAGATGAAGTGAATGTGACTTGAGACGTGATTAACATGAACACATCATGTTTTCAAACTGAGTTTCGTAGTGGCCTGAAACAGTGTATGTGTGTGTGTGTGTGTGTGTGTGTGTGCGCGCATGTGCGTGTGTATATGTGTATGTGCAGTTGTGTGTGTGTGTGTGTGTGTGTGCGCGCATGTGCGTGTGTATATGTGTATGTGCAGTTGTGTGTGTGTGAATGTGTGTATATCTTTGTGTGTGTGTGTGTGTGTGCGTGAATGCGTCCGTGTGTGTGTATGTGCATGCGTGTGTGTGTATGTGCATGTGTGTGTGTGTTGTATATATGTGTGTGTGTGTGCGCATGTGTGTGTGTGTTGTATATGTGTGTGTGTGTGTGTGTGTGTGTGTACATGCACACACACAAGCACAAGGAAGTGCTTGTCCTCTTTGTGCCTGAGACAGGATCCTCAGCAGGAACAAAGCGGCTGACGCGATGAACGAGTAGACGAGTGAACGAGTGGACGAGTGGACGAGTGGACGAGTGGACGAGTGGACGAGTGAAACGAACCGACACAGGAATGCAGCTGTGCTAGCCGTGGTTGAGAGGAGGAGAGGTTTGGCGTCGGGCCCCTCACCCATGCTGAGGGACACACACGGAGCCGCTGGCGTCGGGCCCCTCACCCATGCTGAGGGACGGAGCCGGCTGACGGTGACAGATACAGTTTTGTTCCCTGGAGCATCCGGGAGCCGAGCGGAAGCTGCACTTCCTGGTCAATCAAGGAGCAACACGGACGGGATGAGATAAGACAGAACCACGTAACACACAGACATACACGCGCACGCACACACGCACACACAAGTCTGCACACGGTCACACCATACTCACACATACTACTACGCAAAGTGCCCACACAACAAACACACCAGCACGGGCACACACAGACATATATTCAATTGCACAAAAACACGCACACGCCACACCCCTGGAACACGCACACACACACAAACACACCAATAACAACACACACACACAGACACACAAACACAGTTTCCACGCCTACTCCTCCGCCAACATCGAGGAGGCCCCTCCCCGGTGCTGCCGGCCCCTCCTGAGTGCTCCTGTGGCTCCTGCCCATAGAGCGCAGTCCCCCCTGTAGCCGCAGAGCACGCTAACAGCTAACAGCTAACAGCGCTCCTCGTCTCGACATGGACCCCAGACCCGTCTGCTCCCTGCTGCTCCTGGCTGGACTCCTGCTGCACAGCCGTGAGGACCACACACACACACACACACACACACACACACACACACACACACACACACACACACACACACACACACACACACACATACACACACACACACATAGACACACGCACACACACACATACACACACACATAGACACACACACACACACACATAGACATACACACACACAAACACACACACATAGACACACGCACACACACACACACACACACACATAGACACACACACACACACACACAAACACACACACAGACACACACACACACATACACACACATACACACACACACACACACACACACACACATAGACACACACACACACACACACACACACATAGACACACACACAGACACAGACACACACACACACACGCGTGCACAGCAAACCGCAGCTCATCCCCTTATTTACCAATAGAGTTGGTACACTGTTGTCGTTATTTGACTGATCGTTTTGGTCTCTGCTGCTCCTCAGGTCGCTGTGGGGGCGTTCCGTCATGTGAGTACCTGAACATACACAACGTGTTCTGAACATTGCTATATGTTCTAGAAAAGACACATTGGTACTGCGGTAACACAAGTTTCGCCTGCACTTCCTTGTTTTCGACTTTTGCCAGTATCGTTCTTCTCTTGGAGGAAACGGTATCGTGTGGCGTGGTGTTGCATTGTGGGAGTTCGACCGAAGGTAGATTCCCGAAGAGGTCATTTCGAGCCTCCGTTGTGTGGCCGCTGGTGCCTCCGTCACCGGAGAGACAGCGTCCCTGGTGGAGCTGGGAACGTTTCCCAGCAGCTGACCACGGTCCTGGGCCCCCATGTATGGTCCCGAACACGTAGAGGCTACTAGCATGGAAGCTAGCAGCATGGAGGTGGATAAAGACTCTGTACTGGGTAGATAGAAGGACCACTAGGTTGTAGCCTGGGGGGTCTGGTTCACAAAGACAGGAGCAGGTTGCTTCTTTACTGAGGGAGAGAGAGAGGGAGAGAGAGAGAGGGAGAGAGGGAGAGAGAGAGAGAGGGAGAGAGAGGGAGAGAGAGAGAGAGAGAGAGAGAGAGAGAGAGAGAGAGAGAGAGAGAGAGAGAGAGAGAGAGAGAGAGAGAGAGAGAGGGAGAGAGTGAGATAGAGAGAGTGTGAGAGAGAGAGGGAGGTAGAGAGTGCCCTGGCTCTTAGTCCATGTAGCTCAGACCCTCCAGAGGAAATGGGGGTGCTTCGTTGTTTGTGGAACTTTTCTTTCCTCCTGCAGGACCTCCTTAAATTGGAGTAACATATGAGTGCGTGTGTGTGTGTGTTTGTGCAGACTTGTATTGTGGACAGGATAACAGAGAACACAATGTGCTTTGTGACTGCGGGCTCTGAGCCTGTTCTTCATCTGACCCTTTAATGCTTGGTATTGTTCATGCAAAATGTTACAAGTGGGTTTACAGTACGTGTGTGTGTGTGTGACATTTAGACACACACACACACACGCACGCACACACACACACGCACGCACACACACGCACACACACACACACACACACCTGTAGGGAATGCTTATATGAGTGTGCGTGTGCGTGTGTGTGCTTACGCGCGTGCGTGCGTGTGTGTGTGTTTGTGTGTTTGTGTGCGTGCGTGTGTGTGCGTGCGTGCGTGTGTTTGTGTGCGTGCGTGTGTGCGTGCTTACGCGCGTGCGTGCGTGTGTGTGTTCGTGTGTTTGTGTGCGTGCGTGTGTGTTTGTGCGTGCGTGCGTGCGTGTGTGTTTGTGCGTGCGTGCGTGTGCGTGCGTGTGACTGGGCTGCTGTGTGTGTCCCCAGTGTACACCATCGATGCGGTGGGCCTGAGCGTCCTGCCCGGCCCGACGGTGGCGAGCGGCACCCCCGTCACCCTGAGCTGCTCCGTCAGCGTCAGCCACAACTCCTCCCGCCGCCTCACGCACGTCTGGCGACGGTTGCAATTGTTTTTGTTTTGTGTGTTTGTTTTGTTGTTTTTGTTGTTGTTCTCTTTTTTTTTTATCTTTGTTCTGTGTTAACGGCTTACAACATTAATGTTGGTTGTTTATTCAATTCTGTGAATTGTGGACACCCCTACACTTCGCGCCATCGCAATTCACATTACCCAATGTTTTCATCTGCCCACACCAGCCACCCCACTTGTGGGGCTTTGTGGGGGTGGTTGCTCCGCTATGTTTGTGCCTGCTGTGGGGGGGTTGTTAGGGGAAGGTGGAGGCGGAGGAAACCGGGCTTCGGTCCGGTTCCTTTGACTTCCGTCGGTTCCTCCGGTTCCTTTGACCATTTCCTCTCTTCTTTGGTAGTTCTCACGCGACGTCCTTTATTTGGTGGTTCGCCGTTGCAGTCGATGCACTTGCTTTGCGTTCATTTTAACAGAGGTTTTATTTTCGACGGGATATTCACTCGAGGTTATTAAAGAGCAACCAAAAACGTCGAATAGCAGGGACCGTCATACTGCGGGTGAAACATTGGCTGTGCTGCGGCTACAAACGCTGCTGCATTCACCGAAACTCTCAGCACTCATCAACACCTTAGCACCGAATAGCAAACGTCCACGCGTGACTCAACCCTGCAGTGACGTTAACCCATCTCTCTCTCTCTTTCCGTCACGGTGTCTCTCGCCCTGCGGACCCCCCCCCAGGCCTGCAGACCCCCGTCTTCCAGCTGAGCGCCAGCGTGCTGTACGAGAGTGAGGAGCTGGTGGCCACCTGCAGCGCCCCCCAGGAGAAGGGCGCCCTCGTCTTCCACTTCCTGCAGCGGTGGGCGGGGGGGGGGGTGTGGGGGGGCGCCTTGGTTTCTCGCTACATCAAGCAGTTAGTAGACAGGAGCGCCGGGGAGTGAAGAGGAAGGAGGGGAAGGAGGAAAGGCGGGGGGAAACCGGTCCGAGACCAGGCTGGTCCTGAGGGACGCCGGGGACCGGGAGATGTTCTGCAACTACTCCATCCCCATGGCTCCCCAGGCCGGGAGCTCCAACAGCAGCAACACGCTCCGGGTCCTGGTCAAAGGTACGCGCTGCTTCCCCTCTTCACCGCTGGGCATCCGCCCTCATGGCGCCTGACGACGGGAGAGACGGGCCCGCCGTCTCACCCCCCGCGCCTTCTGGGGAAACGATGGGCACTTGATGCTTACAGGGACACGTTCCCGTTGCAGGTACAGAGGGCAACAGGGGAAGGCGTGAGGCTAACGCCACGGAGGTAAACGCTCCGCCACGGCGAGGCGGTTTTGAGGGCGTGACATGGAGTTTCAGTCTTCCTGGCTTCAGCTGGAGACAGGAAGGGAGCTATCGCTAGGTTTCAAGGATAATGTATACAAAGGCTTACAGCATTTAGTGGAAATGAAGTCAAGAAGGTTATATGCTTTGTGATATTATTATTGTTAGGTTTATTTATCCACAACAGAACGCTACGGACAGCTACAGTGCGGCAGTAGCTCAGGAAGTAGAGCAGGTGGCCTGGCACCTAAGGTTGCTGGTTAGATCCCCAGCTCCTCCTAGCTAAGTGCAGAGGTGTCCCTAAAGCAAGGCACCGAACCCTAACTGTTCCCAAAGAGCTGGCTGTTCCCTTGGTGTGGGAATGAGATACTAACAGGAAGTGCTTTGAGTGGCCGCAGGCTAGAAAGATGTCACATAAACTGCATTAACCATACAACATACAACATACAACCATACAACATACAACCATACAACATACAACCATACAACATACAACATACAACATACAACATACAACATTAACAGTAACATTAACATACCACTACAACAACAACACCAACTACAACACCAACTACAACTACAACACTAACTACAACTACAACTACAACATACAACATACAACATACAACATTAACATTAACATACCACTACTACTACAACACCAACTACAACACCAACTACAACACTAACTACAACTACAACATACAACATACAACCATACAACATTAACATTAACATACCACTACTACTACAACACCAACTACAACACCAACTACAACACTAACTACAACTACAACATACAACATACAACCATACAACATTAACATTAACATACCACTACAACAACAACACCAACTACAACACCAACTACAACACTAACTACAACATACAACATACAACATACAACCATACAACATTAACATTAACATACCACTACAACAACAACACCAACTACAACACCAACTACAACACTCACTACAACTACAACATACAACATACAACCATACAACATTAACATTAACATACCACTACAACAACAACACCAAGTACAACACCAACACCAACAACTACAACACCAACAACTACAACACCAACAACTACAACACTAACAACAACTACAACACCAACTACAACACCAACTACAACACCAACTACAACTACAACACTAACTACAACTACAACACCAACTACAACACTAACTACAACACCAACTACAACTACAACACCAACTACTACAACACTAACTACAACTACAACACTAACTACAACTACACCACCATCACCAACACCAACACCAACTGCCGCTCCCTCTCCTGTAAGCCGTGGTCAAACCTGCGGCGCCTCCCCACGCAGGTCTCTTCATCTCCCCTGTCATGAACGTGCTGCCCTCCACCAGCGTGTTCGAAGGGGAGGTGGTGGAGGTGGTGTGTAAGGTGGTGAACCCCCCGGGCCCCATTGACGTCTACCTGACCAAGGACCGCAAGGTCCTGAAGCGCGGCGCGGTGGGGCTCAGCCACCGGCTGACGGTGGGGATCGCCGACGCCGGCGAGTACGTGTGCAAGGCGGAGTACGGCGCCGCGCAGAAGGAAACCTACCAGACCATCAAGGTCAAAGGTCGGCTGGACCTTCCTCCACATTGTTTCGAGTCTCTTTCGGGGGATTTTTGTAGTTCATTTGCTCTGTGTTGACTTTGTTCTTTTGAGGCATGCCTGTGATTCGATGGATTTAAAGTAGCTTGCACACTGACCCCACACAAACCCCCACACAAACCCCCACAAACCCCACACAAACCCCACACAAACCCCCACACAAACCCCCACAAACCCCACACAAACCCCACACACCCCACAAACCCCACAAACTCCACAAACCCCACAAACCCCCCACAAACCCCCACAAACCCCCCACACACCCCACACACCCCACAAACCCCCACAAACCCCCACACATCCCCACACACCCCCACACACCCCCACAAACCCCACACAAACCCCACACACCCCACAAACCCCACAAACCCCACAAACCCCCACACACCCCCACACACCCCACACACCCCACACACCCCCACAAACCCCACACAAACCCCACAAACCCCACAAACCCCACAAACCCCACAAACCCCCACAAACCCCACAAACCCCACAAACCCCACAAACCCCCACAAACCCCCACAAACCCCACAAACCCCACAAACCCCCACAAACCCCCACCCCCCCCCCCCCCACAAACCCAGGGGAACTCCGACAAACACAGACATCGCACGTTGGTGTTGGATGGCTCGTGTTGGATGAAGACCCTTCATCCAACACGAGCCATCCAACACCAACGGGCCCTTCATCCAAGGGTCTTCATACAGCAGTCAAACACGTCGCTTCGGCCGCCCCAGTCTCCACCTGCGGGCGTTTGTGCGGGCAGCCCTCAGACGTGAGTTCACGGCTCTGTTTTCTCTTCCTGGCCCCCAGAGCTGTTCTCCAGGCCACAGCTCACGCTGGAGCCCCCGGACGTGTTTGAGGGGGAGATTATGAGCGTGAGCTGCGCCGTCGACAGCTATTCCCCAGAGAAGATCGCCTTTGAGGACATGCGGTTTTCTGTCTACAAAAACCATGAGCTCCTGAACAGAGTTGGGTCTCACCGTGCTGTTGCACAGGCGTCCCAGAATGGCAACTACACGTGTAAAGCCCAGGTGGAGTGGCAGGGTACCCCCGTAGTCAAAGAAAGCGCGACACTGGTCGTCAAGGCCAAAGGTGAGGGTTCTAGAGGACTAAATTACAATTTAAATGTAATTCTTCCAGTTATTGATGACCGCATCAACTACTGAATGCGTACTGCTCCTCTCCTCTCCTCTCCTCTCCTCTCCTCTCCTCTCCTCTCCTCTCCTCTCCCTCCTCTCCTCTCCTCTCCTCTCCTCTCCTCTCCTCTCCTCTCCTCTCCTCTCCTCTCCTCTCCTCTCCTCTCCTCTCCTCTCCTCTCCTCTCCCCTCCTCTCCTCTCCTCTCCTCTCCTCTCCTCTCCTCTCCTCTCCCCTCCTCTCCTCCCCTCTCCTCTCCTCTCCTCTCCTCTCTCCTCTCCTCTCCTCTCCTCTCCTCTGCTCTGCTCTGCTCTGCTCTGCTCTGCTCTCCTCTCCTCTCCTCTCCTCTGCTCTGCTCTGCTCTGCTCTGCTCTCCCCTCCTCTCCTCTCCTCTCCTCTCCTCTCCTCTCCTCTCCCCTCCTCTCCTCTCCTCTCCTCCCCCCTATAGTCCCCGTCTCCCGGCCGGTCCTCAGCGTGGTGGGGGGGAGGCTGGTGGTGGGGACGCCCTTCGCCCTGCGTTGCCACAGCAACCGCGGCAGCCTCCCCATCACCTACACGCTGCACGGGCCCCAGCGCCCGCCTCAGACCAGGGAGGTGCGCTGGGCGGGGGAACAGGTCGTCTTCAAAACCCCCCCCATCCAGCAGAGCTCCGACCTCGTGTACTTCCTCTGCATGGCCCAGAACAACAAGAACAGCGCAGCCATGACCAGCTCCAGCCAAGAGCTGCTGCAGTCCACGGACATCATAGGTGGGCTGGTCAGGCTTTCAAGGAAGTGTCTCAAGAGAGGAATAAACAGTGTGAATTAGTAGAGCTGATTTCAATGCCCCCGCTTGAGTTGATTTATTCACTGTGCTTGTGTCTGGCTACATTACTGGACCGGGGTTATATTTATATATATAATATATTGTTCAGGGCATCAAAACTGCATAAATAGAGAAAAATCTGTAGTTGATGTTACATTTAAGTAATTCGTTATAATATTCATGCAATTGAAAAGAGTATTTATTTGAATATAGTATATCCCATAATAACAGAATTGAGTCAGGATCAAATCAAAGACTCCCATGATTGGACCCTTGTAAAGAGTGTCCTATCACAGGTCGACTCCTTGTAACGCTGCCAGGACACATGTCATGAACATCTGTACCCCCCCCCCCCCCCCAGAGCCGGTGTCCCAGCCGGTTCTGACCCTGGTCCCCAACGGGGCGTTCGTCTCCGAAGGCCAGGACCTGACCCTGCTCTGCTTGGTCCAGAAGGGCACGTACCCGGTCACCTTCACCTGGTTCCACACCGACAGGCCGACCCCCCTGGACAACCAGACCCTCTTCGGGCCCCGGGGCTCCTACACCATCCCGGGCGTGGCCCGGGCCCACTCGGGGGGGTACTACTGTGAGAGCAGCAACCCGGCCAGAGAGGTCAAGCGGAGCTTCACCGTGGTGGTGGGAAGTAGGTTCAGCCAGCGCTCCTGCGGATCAACGTGGGATTGGAGAAGCCGCCGGGGGCCGGGGGCCGGGGGCCGGGGGCCGGGGGCCGGGGGCCGGGGGCCGGGGGCCGGGGCCGGGGGCCAGGGGCCGGGGGCCGGGGGCCGGGGGCCGGGGGCCGGGGGGCTGTTGGCCCGGACACCCTCAGGGTGTCTGCGTTAGCTCTCACTGTTTAGCATTGGATAGCATAGCATCTCATGGCATCTCTTCAGAGTCAGGAAAGCTTTATTTATTATTTCTCTGTTCTTTGTTTGTTGTTGTTGTTGTTGTTGTTATTGTTGTTGCTGTTGTTGTTGTTGTTGTTGTTGTTGTTGTTGTTGTTGGGGTCTTCCTCGACCATGTTTGTGTCAATGACACAATAGCTTGACTGTTTCCCAGTTAAGATGGCGGGCTGGAAGAAAGGCCTCATGGCCGTGATCTGCGTCCTCGTGGTGACGGCCGTCGTCCTCACCGTCCTCCACAAGAAAGGTGTCCTGAGGCGGAGGAGGAGCGGGGGGCTCTCCGTGTGAGTGATCGCTCCACAGACGTGTGAACGCCGACACCACGCATTCA
>JACYXH010000137.1:410000-412500 GCA_026745465.1 Lota lota | reverse complement strand
GTGCTATCCTATAAGAACATATTTCCAAAGAGTCGAGCCAAGCGGTGAGGTTTCTATCGTTTCCCCCTCCTTCTCTGTTCCGTGTTGGACCTCGTCACCGCCGGGTTCACACAGTTCGCGGCAACTGCTGTCGACAGAGCAGCTTACGGGGATCTGTGTTTGTGACAGGAAGCTCTTAGAGATGCTGAGAGGCGGCGTTAGCCCTGTGAGCCTCTGTGGAACCCCACACCACCGGGCTAACGCCGGCCACCAAATTGGACGCTTTCAACCCCCTGCTACGGTAGGAAGACGACTACGTCTTCATCAAAGTGTGTTGGATCCCGTCCAATCGTTACACTTTTAACATCGCTATGTCTGTGTGTGTGTGTGTGTGTGTGTGTGTGTGTGTGTGTCTGTGTGTGTGTCTGTCTGTCTGTCTGTCTGTCTGTCTGTCTGTGTGTCTGTGTCTATCTATGTGTGTGTGTGTGTGTGTGTGTGTGTGTCTGTGTGTGTGTGTGTCTGGTGTCTGTCTGTGTGTGTGTGTGTGTGTGTGTCTGTCTGTCTGTCTGTCTGTCTGTCTGTCTGTGTGTCTGTGTGTGTGTGTGTGTGTGTGTGTGTGTGTGTGTGTGTCTGTCTGTCTGTGTGTGTGTATCTGAGTCTTTTACATCCGTGTCCTCTACAGAACCGTGTCCCTCAAACCGTTCACCCGACATGAAACAAAATCCAGCACAGAAGCGCCGGCGGCAGCAGAACATTATCGGAGGTGTGAGAGCCAACCTGTGACGCTATGCAGTGGGAGGGGCACCTTACACCCAGGGCGCACAGCCCCCCCCCCCCCCCCCCCCCCCCCCCCCCAGGCTCATAGGCCCACTGACGGAGGGGTAATAATATTAGTAATTTAGTATATTATAATAATAATATATTATTAATATTCATATTAATTATTGTAATAATATAATAATTAAATATATATAATTATATTATATATAATTAATATTAATTATAATATATTATACATATATTAATATTGATATATGTATATAGTATAGTAATAATAATAATCACTAATATAACTAATAACTAATTCATTCATTAATTCACTGCCTCCATGTCACCCAAGAGGCAGCCGAATGCAGCGGGGGCCATCAGAGGACGCAGGGACGCACGACGCGACGCAGGGCCCTGGAGAGGGATGGAAGCCCGTTGGCCGTCGTCGACGGTTACGCCGGGTCTGCCCGCACGCCCGCCGCGGGACGGCCGGAGAGCCGTGTCTCCTGTGGTCCCGGACGTCTTGCGTTGCTGCTCCTAAAACGCTCGTATGTAACGAAGCCGATGAAGACGCTGGTGACGATGAAGACGATAGAGCGGCTGGCACCATGCGGGTAGAAATAAACGACGGGTTGGAGGCGTTGCCACTGTTCAGTTGCACTGATTTAGATTCTCATCCACCCAACTGCCAGTGAGCTAGAAGTACTGTTTAAAAGAAAGTGATGTGCAGGAAGAAAATGTTCCCGTGGGCTGGATCCCCAAGAGGCTGGTGGGCACTTGTGCCCACGATGGGCGTCGCCATCGCCCCCCCTTTCTCTCCTTTACGGCGGCCTTGTCTCTGTTTCAGAATCTCTCCCTGAAGTCAAGACGCGGGGGGACGTGAAGACAGAAAACGTCCCTTTTAAACGTCCCCACGGTACCTCTCATCACCCCACACGACCGGGATCATCACACACACGGGACAGGGGCGTAGCTCCCCCGATCCAACCTCCCCCCCCGATCCTACCCCCCCCCCCCCTGATCCTACCCCCCCCATCCTACGCCCCCCCTCCCCCCCCTGATCCTGCCCCCCCCCCTCCTTTGCGCCTCAGTCAAATGCACACACATCCATATCCGCGGTAAGGGGTTAAATATATCTATTGAGTCCTTCCGGTAGGTTTCCGGTGTTAACGAGTACGCCCTGTCCTCTGTGTTTTACGGCCTGCGTAACACGACCCCGTCCCGTGTCTGGACCGCCGCTCCTCCTCCGCGCCCCCATTGGCCGCGCTGCTAAAAATGGCCCGTTGACCCCGTTGCAATGCATTCTGGGAGCCTCGTGTCGCTTACCGCGGCCCCCGTGGGGGTCGATGCTGTCGGCGGCGTTCCCGTGCAGCGAGGAGGTCGCAAGGTCAAGGTCTGTTTTAAGAAAGGCTTCGAACGTGAATCAAACACGTTCACAGATGCTGTTTGGTTGCCATCTCCATCAGTGTGCAGCTACATAAGAAGGCCCCCCAGTTCTCACTGAGGGACCCTTTGGTGGAGCTGGAACCAGAGGACCTGTTCGAGGGAGAAACATGAAGAAATGCACATTTCTTGTCCAGCGCGGTGTGACCTGAAGTCATGAACTGAGACAGATCTTAAACACACAAACACACACACACATGCACGCACGCACACACACACACACACACACACACACACGCACGCATGATCGCACGTTCACACACAAGTACACACACACATGTATGCATGCACACACACACGCACACACGCA
>JACYXH010000137.1:377500-405000 GCA_026745465.1 Lota lota | reverse complement strand
ACACCTAAGTGAAAAAGATAATTGGCAGACAGAAACTCGACATAAGTATGTCAAGTTTCATATTGACAAAAAGCCTTTCCTTTATTGGAGAACAGGCTGGTGAATACAAGGTCATGCCACCTTAAACAGAAATACTAACACAGTATTCCTCAGTCTACCTTAATCTTCTACATTCTTTTTTGTATTGCATTGCAGCACATTGACTACACTAGTGTCCAAATTCTGGTTGCATCAATTTAGATTCAAACCTGAAACAAATGTTTGGGGTGACAACATGTTCTGTCGTTGAAGGCCTTTGCATTTCAACTAAATGTCCTCCTCTCCCCCCCCCCCCCTCCTCCCCCCTCCTCCCCCACCTCCTCCTCCCCCTCCTTCTCCCCCTCATCCCCCCTCCTCCTCTTCTTCCTCCCCTACCTCCTCCCCCTCCTCCTCCCCCTCCTCCTCCCCATCTTCTCCCCCTCCTCCTCCTCTTCCTCCCCCACCTCCTCCTCCTTTATTTATTATTAAATGGGACGGCTTTGTGGAATATTTATAACAGTGTCAGTAAAACGTCTTCATGCTGTGATGAATATGAGCCGTTGACATTTGAAAGTTGGGCGAGGAAGACCCATCACAGCGTCAGCGGGTCACACGGCGTGCAGGCCCATAAAACATTAGCCCGACTGTGAGGCAGCGCGGGACTGGATCAGCGCTGATCTAGCGAGGGCGTGAGGTTCCTCACGGAGGCCAAGGCGAGTTTCATTTCCTCGTTGACACTCGCAGCGTCTTTCAAATGCCCAAGAACTCATTGGAAGGCTTCGGGGGCCGGCTATAACCAGCTCGGCCAATCTTAGAACTCAGGGGGGACAGCTGGTGCTCAACGCTACAGCGCACACAACACAACAAAAGGGGACCTGTTTTTATGTATTGCAAATATCAAGCTCTCTCGGGTTTCAGAGTGGAGTTGTGAAAGAATAAACAAGACCATGTCTTGCCGTGTTCTTTTTGCTTTCATAATGTTTGTTTCTGTTTCCCGAAGAGTGCGTGTGACCAGATTCTCAGAAAACCGGACCGGTGCATTGCAGAATCCCAGCATTGTAAAAAGGCTTCTTTTCTGACCACGTGACTGTGTGATGGCATCTGCACGGAGAGGTTAAATTTAGCCCCTTTGATTTGTGTCTTTATGACATAACCGTTGGGCAAGACAGCGGTCCCACGGTTAGCATCCTCCCTGGAGAGATTGAAATGCCGTGCCGCCGGTTCTGATGCCAAGCCCAAACATGGTGTCCACGTAATGCACGCGATCACAGGTTAGTCAAGATAATAAATACCTAAAGCGGCCAAGGTGTGGGTCAACTCTACAAAGTGTGGAAATCGCCGGCCAGTGACATTGGATCAAATGAAAACATGCTGCGACTGTGGTTGATGACTAAAGCAACTCTAACAAATGTAAAATAACGACCGCCACGTCAGACTACGACAGTAGAATGAACATGAATAAAACAGAAAACGCAAAAACAATTGCGTGTCTGTTATCCAAATAATTACTGAATTGATCTTGTACATGTTATCTGGAAGCCTTACAAACACAAAAACACACACATATGTATTGGTGTGATATATATATACATATACATTTGTTTTATGTATATATATATATATCTCACACCAACAAACAACTTCACACCATTTTAGCCATATTTATGTGGATTAGAAAAGTGGGGGCGTGTTTCATGAGTAAACATAAGAGCACATTTCTAACTGGTGCTTCCCTTGTGTGTACAGAGCCATAGCCCTGCACGTTGCCTAGAGCTGTTTGGATGTTTACCCAGCTTCAGACACCTTGGCCCAGGACTCAGAAGCCTTATGGGGGCAGTTGTCATCGGGTTTTACGCGGGCCACGGGATGTAGGGTGGGGGTCGTGGGGGGGTGCGGGGGGGGGTGCGGGTGCGGGTGGGGGTCGTGGGGGGTGGGGGGTGCGGGTGGGGGGGGGGGGGGGGGTGTACTCTGCGGGAGGCATGTGACCCCATGGAGGGAGGAGGTGGAAACCGGCCACTAGTTTCTAAGCTGATGTCACTCGATATTGCGCTCCGAAATAGCCGGACAGAGGGTATATAGGGCTCCCCCCATATCCTCAGCCCCATCAGACGAGCCACAGAACCACACTCTGGATACCGTGCACACGCCGCTCACAAAGGACCCACTGGTGGAAATGCTCCAGACACAAAAGTAAGGGCACCACAGGGAGATATTCAGAGACCGTGCGGTTCACACAGGGCCTCCTCTTGGAAGAGTCTGGGCCCTGCAGTCAGCGGCCGCAGGTGGAGCGACTCCGCACACCAGTACGAATAAAACAAAGGGATTAGAGGGACGACGACAGATCGTGATCGGATCAACGGCAGAACAGACCAAGGATTTTCTTTCTTTCGGTGTTTTGGTTGGATTCTGCTCTCTGATTGGAGATTGGACTGGCTCCGTTGTTTGAGGACCTTTCTATGCCCTCTGACCCACCCTGGGTTAATCCCTAACGAGGGCAGCAGAAGCAGCCTCCACCGCAGACATGAAGTACAGCTACCCTCTACCCGGGACATACACCCGCAGCTCGCAACACACGCCCACGCAATACACGCCAACGCACTACACTCCAACGCAATACACGCCAACGCACTACACTCCAACACAATACACGCCAACGCACTACACCCCCTCGCTCACCTCCACCACCAGGTACACGCCCACCACCACCTACGGCACGTCCCGCTACACCCCCCCGTCGCACTACACGCCGTCCTACAAGTCGGCCGGCGTCCACGGCGGCGTACGTCCCGTCGTACAGCGGAGGCTCGCGGTGCGCGTCCACGCGCCGCGCCAAGGCGCAGGACGCCCCGGCACCCGCGGCGCCCGTGGTCCCCTCGGCGCCGGCCAAGCGCGCCGTGCCACTTCCCCAACGACATCATCTTCCAGGACCTGGTCAGGCGCGGGGACATGGAGCAGATTGGGAGGTTCATGAGAGCGAGGAAGGTCCGGGTCGACACCCTGTTCCATTCAGGTGAGTCGTCCCCCCCCCCCCCCCCTGGGAACTGTAGTCGTTGAACGCCAAGCAGCTTATGATTGGTTCAAAATAGGGAGCATAGACTCAGTGCTACTAGAATAATCAGCTATAATAGCATGCAAGTGACTGATGAAAGCCCATAATAATTAGAGACTAGCTTGGGTCCCCTGGTGGGATAAGAAAAGCTCACAGGGCAGCGGTTACTTGATCTGACTGTTTGTGTGTGTGTGTGTGTGTGTTTGTGTGTGTGTTTGCATGTCTTTGGGTGCGTGAATGTGTGGGTGTGGTGGTGTACATGTGTGTGTGTGTGTGTATGTGTGCGTGCGTGTGTGTGTGGTGGTGTACATGTGTCTGTGTGTGTATATGTGTGTGCCTGCGTGTGTGTGCGTGTGTGTATATGTGTGTGCGTATGTGTGTGTGGTGGTGTACATGTATGTGTTTGTGTGTGTGTATGTGTGTGCGCGCGTGTGTGCGTGCGTGTGTATGCGTATGTGTGTGTGGTGGTGTACATGTATGTTTGTGTGTGTATGTGTGTGTGCGTGCACGTGTGTGGTGGTGTACATGTATGTGTTTGTGTGTGTGTATGTGTGTGTGCCTGCGTGCGTGTGTGTGTGTGTGGTGGTGTACCCGCAGGTATGGCTGCCCTCCACGAGGCTGTGCTGACGGGGAACCTGGAGGTGGTGAAGCTGCTGGTGAGATACGGCGCTGACGTCCACCAGAGAGACGAGGACGGGTGGACGCCGCTCCACATGGCCTGCAGCGACGGCTTCCCCCTCATCGCCAGGTGCAGCTCCCCTCCGCTCAAAACCATTCAAGTGACAGCCAGCTATGCTATACAGACACAGGGCATGGGCCGCGAGAGCTCTGTAAGCCAGGATGGTGATGTTTTTAAACGGGGGCATCTTTTAGACAGGGCCAGATCATGCCACACGATGATACAACTCACGAGAGCACCGTGAAGCTCTTTTACCCCGAGAAATGAACGAAATCGAAGGTCAATCTAAATTCATTCTAACGGTACACTTTGACACCACGCGAACAATGTGTCTGGTTTGGTGCTCGGCTTCAGACGGTTTCCATCATATGTACGGGGTCAGGAACATCAGCCATTTGAATATCAGCTGAACGTCTGGCTAACAGTGGGTACTCTGTCTCCCCTAAACAGCTACCTGCTCTCTGCGGGGGCCAGCACAGAGGCCCAGAACAACAACGGGGAGAAGCCCGCCAACCTCATCGACACCGACTGCAAGGAGTTGGCCAAACTCTTTGAGACCGGCTGTGTTTGACTCAGCACCGACTCAAAGACGCTGGGCGTGAAGGAACCAAGACATTGTAATTGCAGAGTGAGCATCAGACAAGTGAAACGGCGTTCAACGTATACCAGGGTGTAAGAGGATAAAGCGAGCGATTTCACACCATTGGCAGTTTCAAGATTTGTAAAGCCTTCCTTTTTTGCTTTTTTTGGTTGCTTTTTTTGGTTGCTTTTTTTTCCTTCCAAGGTTGGTGCTTTACATGCATTCATTTTTTTTTTACAAAGTTATACATAATCACATTCACATTCATATTCATATTCATATTCATATTGATATTCATATTCATATTCTCTTTGATCTGTTGCACGACCCATACCAACACCTACCAAGACCATTTTCTTCAGGTTCTCAGTTATGTCCTCCTCAAATTCTACGTAGAAGGATCCTGCATCGGGCTTGAAATGTGTACTTATGTATGTGTTATGTTTCCTTACTGCTGGGCAGAGAGAGGTATTTGGTATTTCATTGGTTGATCATACAGCCACACAAAGTAGTAATGCACTTGTAACACTTTTGACTACAGCCTAACTTCTCAATGTTGATTATACTGCCATTGTGCTTATTTTCCTCTTTTCAGTACATTTGTTGTTGTGTTATCTATATATATATATATATATATATATATATATATATATATATATATATATATATATATATATATATATATACGAGGCATGGTACATGTATGATAAAGTCAGCAATGAAAGTCTTATAAATTGACGTTCACTAATAATTTTTGTACATGTTTTCATAAATAAAGACATATTTTATGAATAATTGTATTTCCGTTTTCTTCATTATGTGGGCCTTTGCTGTGAAAATCACTTACCCCAAAAACGTTCACGGCTAGCATAATGTTTGACAATTGGGGAATTTCAATGTTTTGGAGAATATATTCTCCAAAATACATCAATACTCATTTGACTAGAACTGCCAGTTCAACACTTAACTTATAGGCCTATGTTCTATTAAGTTATATAAAGATAAATAAAATATAATAGAGGCCTAAAGAGAGATAACAAGTTCCAACTTTTGAATGTGAGCCTCGACTTGGCTAAAGGTCATGTTGTCCATTTGATCATAACAACAATTTCAAAAAGAATATGGAAAATGTGTGAAAGGATGAGTTTGTTGCTAGATCAAAGCCCTGTTGAACTTGCAAGTTACTGAATGCATATGTTTAAATGCTTAAAGCCGAGTCTTGCAACAGGTGCCATGTCTTCTTGGCAGACTTTATTGACGTTAAGTGATGTGTTTCTTTTTCTTCCCCATCATTGCAACCCATGGAGGTCCCCCGGCTTCAGGGTTCACCCGGGCCGTGTTTGTTCCCTTCCTTCCGCTCCTTTTTGCCCGGAAATACTTGGTTGGCCTTGGCAACGTTTAGCTGGCCTTACGGCGTACACTGTGTATTGTATATAGACTGCGAAGGAAAACCTCAAAGAAAAGGTTTGTGCGCTGTCCTAAAATAGCGATGTTTCACAGCCCATCGTTGAATCGAAAGCTTGGACCTAGGTGACGAGTCTCCTGGGTGATTTGTGAACAGCAGAGCCAGTTAAAGGATGAACCTGGCTGGATGACTGATCAGCTCATCGCAGCTAACTAGCCCAGGGCTAACGTTAGCACGGCTACATGGGCGTTTAGCATCCAATAGGACACAGGTCCCGGCGTGATACCAATGTTAAACGATGATAATTCGCCTTTTATGGGGATTGTAAGGCTATCCGGTTTGATTAGTGTCGTAAGTGACACTGCTTAGCCTGGCTATTGTTGCATGTTGCTAATAATGCTAACGTTAGCTCAAACGTAAACAATGGCCCGTGTTGAAACTGACAGAAGGTGTCTTTAGCTTTCGTTTTCTTGCAGACTAACGTTCACTACTGCTCAGCTTAATGGGGAATTATTTACAGAAGATGTAACTTGGGGTTTATGCGTGGAGCCCTGATAACGTCACACCAGTGGTGTAGCTCCACTTGTCATGCGAACTGTTTGCATTTCATGCTCCGGCCGACCATTCATACATGTGTAACTTGCCACTCTTTAGAATTAACACAGAAGACATTGGATTCGTGCTTTCAAACCCTACTCATCCACCCCCAGAGGAGCGACGAGCGAGTGCAGACTGCAAACAGAATGACAAGGTACCTTTTAATGTATTGATCCATCCTTTCTACGCTTACTACTTAAATGTATACGCCCAGGTATACATATTATAGGTTTACCACCCCCCCCCCCCCCCCCCCCCCAGCTAACGGCAATCCATTTGGAAAATTATTATTATTTTAATGAGGAATTCGCCAACACATATTTGAAGGGGTGTAGATGCTGTTCAACCAAACAGCAACAACAAAGAATCAGAGTGGTGTTTTCTAATTGTGAGGCCACAGCTAATTCAGCGACTGCCCCTGGCCACCAAAGTGTGCACGGCATCCCTGAACACACTCACATTGAATCGGTCAATCAACCTTTTAGCTTATGAGGCACCAGCAGAACGCCATCACAATCCACTCCGCTCCGAGAAGAACAGGTAAATTAGTCTTGATTTGGCATCAGACCTCTAGCTATGGCTGTCTTGCGTATAGTTGTCAACCATGTGCATCTCTTTGTGGTCACAATTTACCCATTTAAGTCTCCAATCCACTGGCTCTGACTTCCAAAGGCCTGCACGTCCCCAGATCTCCATCCATTACAACAGGGTTAGGAACAGGATGAAGAGGAGTTAGGAACAGGATGGAGAAGAGTTAGGAACAGGATGAAGTGGAACTGGACGTTGTCAACGTGATTGTGTGACATGCAAATCCGCAGGAGCTGTGTGATGCTTCACGTTTGCTTGTAGCTACTTGAATGCATTATGGTATCGTGTATTAAAATGTACTCAGTGTTTACTACTTGTTGCTTTTCTGAAATGTATAAAGCTCATCTGCTCCAAGGATGGTGAATAGTTACAAGAGGACTTCCAGCCCCCGGTCACCCACTAACACTGGTGACCTCTTCACTCCCGCACATGAAGAGAACGTGCGTTTCATCCATGACAGTAAGTTTGGCATATACAGCCTACTAGACCACCATTTTATCATTACAATGCTGTGTAAAATAAGGGTGTATCCTTATTATATACAGCCTACTAGACCACCTTTTTATCATGTCAATGGTGTATAAAGTAAGGGTGTATCCTTATTATATACAGCCTTCTAGACCACCTTTTTATCATGTCAGTGCTGTATATAATAAGGGTGTATCCTTATTATATACAGCCTACTAGACCACCTTTTTATCGTGTCAGTGTATAAAATAAGGGTGTATCCTTATTATATACAGCCTACTAGACCACCTTTTTATCATGTCAATGCTGTGTAAAATAATGGTGTATCCTTATTATATACAGCATTGACATGGGCACCTTTTTTTTATCATGGCATTGATATTGCCATGATAAAAAAGGTGGCAATGTCAACGCTGTATATTCCTCCTGTCCTTTTATTTATTTTTTACTACATATCTATTTTATGTACGTCATAGGTACGTGTTCGATGAGGGTTTAAGATGATTGGTTTTGCATGACTATCATGAGCTGTAGGAGCGGCCGTATCGTCTTGAGTAGTTCTTGGTACGGCCATTGAAACTATACACGGCTAAATGGGGAAACAATCACAGTAAGTGGTTTCTAGGACACGGGCGATATTTAAATATTCATAGTAGTTGATAGGCATTGTGTTGCGTTTACCTTCCCTAATCCCGTCACCTCCGTGCTACTTAGCTTGGTGATGTCTTCATCAACATGCGCTACGACTCGTAGTCTCAGGGAACTCCTTTTTGTGTGAGGGGTGACCTCTTGGTAAATTGTGTAACGGTTATGTTTCTTTACCTGCGCACAGCCTGGCAGTGTGTACTCCGAGACATCAGATCAACACAGAACAGTGAACGAAACGACCGTGGACCACAGGAATATGTGGAAAAGAACCCTAATCCTGACCTACATTGTAAGCGATGGAGACGAATTGTATTCTGTGGCACCAATGGCAGCCAAAGGATTGCATAACAATGGTTTCTACTTGTGCTTTTCAGCTTTCACACCAGTTGACCTGAGTGACCTCAAGAAACGCAACACACAAGACGCTAAGAAGTCCTAGTCTCCCGGCTGATGTTGCTCAAGCTTTTTTATTTCGTTTCTCCTCAACCTTTATCTTTGGGAACTTTTGGCTCTCACAGTCCTTATCAGCCAGCTTATCGGTCCTCATCGCCCGCCAAGTTCTGAATACTTCCTCCGGACCTTTAAAACCTGTCTCACCGTTTGAATATCCCTTTATTATTCTCTTCCTTCCTCTCTCTTCCTCTCCCTCTATCCTTTCTGAAAATTAAGATGAGGGCTTGGGTAAAAAAAACTAATGTGAACAAACAGAACAGTTTCATTATCAGTTTTTTTTCATGTCATTGAAGATATAAATTCTTCATATACATCCTTTTTTTAATTAACGGAACTGATGCAAAACATCAGATTAGGTGAAGACTGATGCAGGGGTGCAAACTTTTCACAACCACTTAACAGAAGACAAGGGGTCTCAGTCTTATACAAATACAAAACCTGTTTCTGTACAAATCAAATAAGACCTTGGTGAGTGCTGAAGGGCTGACTTCTATTTTTTGATCTTTAAAGTTTATTAGAGTAATTGTAGAAGTATTGGGATGGTCTTATTTTGAAAGCCAAATGCTATGTAGAATGCCAACGTGTTTTTTGTTGTTGTTTTTTTTTAATAAAGATTCCCGTAAAAGGAAGTCTCTTAAAATGGATTTAAAGTAGAGATCTTCTCCAATATGCTGGCCTCAATTGACTTCCCAGCATTGGAAACATGTTGAATAAAATACTTTTACAATATCCCTTACTTTTTCTAATTTCATAGAAATGTATACACATTTCACAGCATATGTGATGCTTAATGTTTAGACATACAATGTTTTCTCACCAAGTCAAATTTGATCCACAAATATTATTTTAGTGTATCATGAAATATCTTCACAAATTTGACTTTGTAAGAAATTCCCGAGTTTGATCAAAACCCTGTTTGCAAATAGAATTGCGTGGAATAAAAAAGAAAAAGTGTTAGTGGGCGGGGAAAAGTGACGTAGCCAACTACGTACGTTACGTGTGCGCCCCAGCCACTATATCACTCGCACCAGCACAGCTTGTTCACACAGTAGAGGCGACTCATTGTTCAAGTACAGGGAGCAGACACGGCAAGGGATCCATTTTTTTCTTCCTTAAATAGTTTAGTAGTAATTAAAAGGCACCATGGCCGATAAAATGGATATGTCACTTGATGACATTATCAAACAGAACAGGCAGCAGAGAGGTGGCGGTCGTGGTGGAGGAGGCCGCGGTCGGGGAGCCTCTGGCCGTGGCGGCGGAGCTCCCCGTCTCGGAGGCACCGGCGGAGGAGGAGGATTTGCAGGCAGAGGCGCATCCGGCCCCATGAGGAGCCGACAGAACCTCAACCGTGGTCGAGGCAGACCAACTCCTTACAACAGGGTATGAGAAAGTGAAAGGAATGAGCAGAAAACGAGAATCCCTGGCAAGCTGAACATGCCAGGGTGACGTCCTAATCTCCGGCAGGCCTGCTAGCTCCTCTCTAGCTGGCCTGCTAGTCCAGCGAAAATGTCGTGCCTAGTCGCCGAGTCTTCCCTAAGAAGGGGATTCTGTGTAGATGTCGGTTATTCGTTAATGGAAGTTGTGTGCATAGTATGTTCTATACTTGCTATGTGTAGCAACGTTTTTGGAGGAGTCGTGTGGAGGCTGCTAGTTCGCTACCCAAGTCGGCGAGCTGGCGAGAGCTGGATCGGCTGTTAATCTGCAAGGCCTCGGCGTCGCCATTTTGAATTCAGCATCTTCAATCCACACATTAGTTGTCGGCGTTGATATGTAGCGGTGATTCCCGTTCGATTGTTGGAAGGGGTGAGAAGGGATGCCCCAACTTCGACCCATTCACCGACAAATGAAGATTTTTGGAGCAGTGTCCGAACCATCGGTCCTGACCTGGCGCGTCGCGGCGGCCTTTGTCTGGGAGTGGCCGGCGGGTCGCACTACGCGGCTAACCTTTCAATGGCACTCGACAGGTTTGCCTTGTATTTGGCTGGAGCAGTGGACTGTTGACTCCCCAATGTGTGTATTTTATAAGGCATTTATCCACCATAAATCTGAATATTAAGAGTTTGGTCCCCCAGAGCCCAATTCAAAATGGCGTGGTCTCAAAATGGACGTCCCGATAACCGCCATTGCATAGGAAAAACGGTGGGCCGCTGTAGGTTAATTGACGCATGGACACCATTTGTCGCTGAATTCTACGTGGCCTGTAAAGGACTTTTGTGCGAACGAGGAACATCGAGTCACCCCCAGAGAGGAGCCCTGCTTCCCAGACCGACACTGAGGATAATTTCCCTCGAGATGGCCGACAGGAGGGTCTTTGGTGGAGGCGCAGATGGCAAGATACCAGTGGGCATTTTGGGGTGCTAGTGCGGGTGGGGGGTTGTAGTAGGCTGTTGTGCAGGGTTTTGCTGGTAAATGTATTGGCCTGTTGAACTGGTTTCAATTAAATATGCATTGGCTGTGTTGTGTCCCAGGAAAAATACTGCTAGCGTTAATTGTTACATTGTTAGCAATGTGTAGAATGTGTAAAAAAAAAAAAAAAATCTTTTTTTATTTTACTTTTGTTTGTTTTTTTTGTACTGTAATTTTCCAGTTTGTAGGGATTGCTTGCATGTAATAACTGGGTGGGCATGGGAACATTGGGGGCGGGCCTTTACGGGAAACAGCTGAGAACCCTGGTCCTGTTGGAAGTGGAGCCCCTGCTTGCCCCAACACCCAGTCGTGGACTCTGACTGACAGAGCCAGGGGATCCTCAAGTCAGCAGGTGCGTTGTCTTTCATCTGTTGCAGCCCAAGCAGATCCCTGACAAGTGGCAGCATGACATGTTCAACAACGGCTTCAATGGCAACGCTGGCGGCGGTGGCGCCGGCGTAGAAACCGGGGGAAAGCTGCTGGTCTCAAATCTGGATTTTGGCGTCTCTGATGCCGACATTCAGGTACTGTCGTTTATCACAATGTTGTGTGTGTGTGTCTAGATAAATCTGTGGAGATGGGGATATATATAGATCTGTGGTCCTGATGGTTATCATTCCACGTTTTAGGAATTGTTTGCTGAGTTTGGGACATTGAAGAAGGCGGCGGTCCACTACGACCGCTCTGGGAGGAGCCTGGGCACCGCGGACGTTCACTTTGAGAGGAGAGCCGATGCCCTGAAGGCTATGAAGCAGTACAACGGCGTTCCCCTGGATGGTACGCACAGAGAACAGGAAATGCGTGCTGGAACCGTATCCGTGCCCCCCTCCCCCCCCCCGATATGATGTGTGACCGTGTAACTTTGTTTGTGCAGGGCGGCCGATGAACATTCAGCTCGTCACGTCACAGATCGACACGCAGAGGCGGCCTCCTATGCAAGGGTAGGTTGTGGCGCCGACACGACGCCCTGCCACCACAAGAAGCGTGTCGAGAAGGTGTCGTCTCGGCGGAGGCTAAACGATTCCTTCTGTGTGGTTCAGCCTCAACAGAGGGGGCGCCGGCATGAACCGGAACCGGGTCGGCACGTTCGGCGGCATGCAGAGGGGGCGCGGGGCGCGCGGCGCAGGAGGACCCAGGGGCAGAGGTCGCGGGGGTGCCGGCGGCCGCGGCGGCGGCAACAAACAGCAGCTCTCTGCAGAGGAGCTGGACGCCCAGTTAGACGCCTACAACGCCCGGGTATGTTCCCCAACGGTGGCGTGGGGTTTTTCTTCTGCTGTGACGTGTGTTTGTTTTGGAAGTGGTGTTGACCCCCGTTTCCTTTTGTGTCCTCTGCAGATGGACACCAGCTAAGAAGCCCACCTTCGTGTCCCGGTCATATGCCCCCCCTCCCCCCATACTGCACAGTGGTTGTAATGTGCAGAATGTTTTACACTTGTTCTCACGTGCAGAATGTTTTGCACTTGGTTATGTGAAATTTGTGTACCAGTTTCTTTTAATTCCTCAGAAATGTTTTTTACCAATTTATGCCTCTTCAGTTTTTAATTTTTTTTGAAGAAAACTTGGTTTCACTGTGGGTTGAGTAGAGTTGGCTGATCCTTGTCCTTGTACATTGACTTTAATAAACCTGCAGTATATAACCAGCCATATGATGCCTCAGAGTGTTTTACTTGAGTTGTATTACATATAACGGTCAATTAAAAGATGGCCACACAACTTTAACCAGTGACATGATTGGAGATGAACTTGGAATAAAAAATGGTGCTCAAAATGGATTTGCCATACACAATGATATGGGTGCATGGTAGGGTAACGTACAATCCGGATATTGTTGGCCGAATACCATGTTAACAGCAGTTGGTGTGTAAATGACATGACTTCGTATATCTTTAATCAGTTTCGTCCTGATGTACCCTAGTTCAACCACTAGAGGTCGTCCCTGGTTCTCACTAGCGTGCTATTTTGGTCCCATTTCCATAGGACTACTTCGCCAAGTCGTATTACAGTTAAAAGTGTCAAATGTTTTATACGCCCAATGCAGATAAGATCAACATTGATCAAAGAGCTTGCATTTAACTCCAGAAGTATGATCAACATGACTGTTTTATGCAAATAAAAAATATAACAAGCAGCCTAAATCACAAGTTTCCCCTCGTTAAGCATCAACGTCGGGGATAACGTGTCCGCTTTTATTTACCCACGCAATTGATGGACAAACCAGTGGTTTCTGACAACGTACGTAGACTGGCAGTGAACTAGAGGCGCGTCTGTAGCCTGGCAGTGAACTAGAGGAGCGTCTGTAGCCTGACAGTGAAGCAGTGAACTAGAGGCGCGTCTGTAGCCTGGCAGTGAACTAGAGGCGCGTCTGTAGCCTGACAGTGAACTAGAGGCGCGTCTGTAGCCTGACAGTGAAGCAGTGAACGGCGGTCGGTTGGTTCATGATGCTCTCTGTACTTGCTTAGCCCCTTTCCCTGCCATTCCGAGAAGCGTTTTCCAGCTTATTAGTCGTCCTACTACTACTACGGTAAGTGCTGACAAAATGAATAACAAACGTTGTGCATATTATGTTGTTTGCGTATGGATACAATGAACATTTTGGAGTATTTTCATCAGGTACAATTTTTTGTTTTTTAAAACTGCCATTGCATCTTGTCGGAGAGTGAGCCTCAGAGAATCCTTCAACGTGTTTGTTACAGTCGTACTAAACGGGTCTCTCGAAGTTAAATTGAGTAAAGAAAGTCACTCACCCGTATTGAAAGCTCCAGGTAGTTGATGGTTGCCTTATCTTGAATGAATGCTACCTGCTGCAACTACTGCCTGCCAACCATGCTGTCGTCTATGGGGTCCAGAGTGCGCTGCTTTGTCGCTTTTTAGTTTAACGATTCTTTTTAAATGTAGAGATAACCTGACATACTTGTGTGACGAATAGCGAGATTCAACTGTTACCCTTAAAAAGGAATTGCATAGACAAGTTAAACATATACTGCCGTGGACCATTGTCCCAATCACAACAGTATTCTGTTTTCTTACACTGCGCTTATCTTGACCACTACTAAAGTTCGATGGCTTTTGTTTTATAGTAAGAATAGCTGTGTGTGTGTGTGTGTGTGTGTGTGTGTGTGTGTGTGTGTGTGTCTGAGAGACAAGCCAAGACCAAAATCACCATATGAACAAAAACGTATTGCTGTTCATCTTGTGACTGATTCAGCATTGCAATTATGATTTAGTTCCATCATGTTTTTTCTTTTTTCTTTTTTTACAGCATAGCAACACTTTCAAGTCACAACCAAAATATGTGTAGAATTTAGCTGCAGGATAAACATCTAAAGGTAAAGGAACAGCAGTTATTGAGACAAACAATATCTTGGATGGCTGACAATGAATGCCCAACTTGCCATCACAACAGACCCACTCTTTGTGATGTCCTTTTCTTTCTTCATTTGAGAACCAGCCTTATCTACATCTGGCCTTTCTTCTTTGGTCCGCTTTGGCGAGGCGCCACAGGACTCAATATCAGCAGAGCCCTCTGCTTCACCCCCCCCCCCCCCCCCCCTCTCCCTGGGGGATGTGTACCAGGACGCTTGCCAGGTCCTCAACACGGAGCCCAGTGTGTGAGTGTGTGAGCTGGTGGCGCTCCGCCCCTTTCCTTTGTTGTGGTCCTTCTCGGCCAGACCTACAGGCAACCGCCAGGTAACGCAACGTTTACCTTGAAGAGAGCGACAGCCACGCCCACGTGTCCGCAGTCAAGCTTCGAGGCCGCACTCCACGGTAAAAGTAGCCTTGTCCTGTCAGCTCGTAGTTCAGGTCAAACGAGGGCCCGATACAACGTCCATGTTCTTTGTCTCATTGTGTTGTGTGCTTTGATTGGTTGGAGCTTGCTGCCTTGGCTGGAAGTGTAGAACACTTAAGGTGTACACACAGAAGGTCGCCTGGAGTTAACACTGGCATCGGAATTAGCCTTTATTGAGGCTGTTTCTGAGACTTGTAGGAGCTCACTGAGTCACTGAAACCCATGCAGAAACAAGGGAAGATTGTTTTTGAGCTGGCATCTCTATTTTTAAACACTTCCTATGTGTCCCTCATTTACTTTTTATTTGCTTTATTTTGGTATCCCTTTACCACCATACCCACACGTTTGGTCGGTCTGCCTTTCTGATGTTTATTTTGGCCCCTGGCCTTCTCTTTGCGACACCATCCCGTCTCACGTCAGTGTAGGTTTCAGTTTGGTTCCATTACTGCATCATCTTGGCTCAGGGTTCCTGCACCACTTACTGGTTGTGTTGGAGTGGACCTCTTGAGCTTCATGGCCAAGCGTTCCTCCTGGCCAGCGTGTTCCATGTTCTGTGGTAGAACCTCTGGGTTCTAGAACCTCTGGGTTCTAGAACCTCTGGGTGGGGTGAGGGTCCGCCTCCTCGGCCTAATCTTTTGAAGTGTCTTCTGGCTAACAGTAGAAGAATGTTGCCTACGGGCAACATCACAGGAACACTTGAAAGCGGGGGCGGGGAACAGAAAAGGGCAAGATTCAAAGGTTGGTTGGCTGAGGGCCCAGTATGAGTGGGAACCACAAAGCGGGGCAGATCAAATAGCCATAGATGTGTGAGTAAAAGTGTCATGGTTGCCTAGTGTCAATGGAGGCTGCGTAACACACTATATCATACATCGGTTTTCGATCAGTCAATTGGTGTGATGCTTAAGGGTGAATTTTACTTCTGCGTCCAAAATAACCCCGCTGTGGGTCTCAGTGTTGGTGCTTGCGGTTCTGGTTCTGCGTCCCAACGTTTAGCTGCACGTATGCTGGGTGGTGGACACCTCTGGCTTTTCAGGCACAGACCCCCTGGTGCAGCAGCTACTTGATACAGAAGTATAAATGAAGCTTCACTGTGGCACGGCAATGGGACTATGGGGATGATTCATTCTTGCTTCTATGAAAAAAAGGACAATTTGCAGATGCCTGATCTTATAAAATCTCAATCATGACAGACATTTCTAGTCTTTCTGGATTCTCAAGGGCCCGGAATGGAAAGTGTGCAGGCCCATGGCCCCCTTGTGTTTTTAATCCCCTTCCAGAGATTAAGAGCTGTCAGCACAACACATCCGATCGGTCACCATCGACACCTTGGCCGCTCCCAAAAGCCTCATTAGCCGTAATCCCACCCTTCCCTCACCTCTCCGCAACACAAGGCTGTCTCCAGAAGAGTGTCTATCGTCGTCCCCTGGCAGCGCGAGCCCGGAGTACTTCGTACCGTCTGGACTCCTGATCCAGGGCCTGATCCCGGTCCAGTGAGCAGGTCATCCTCCCTGGAAGGGCGAGCTGGGGAGAGGGCAGAGCCAGGAGCGCTTAGTGGAAGAGGGCCAGCGGAGGGCTCCATGCTGACTGGATCTGCTGACCTGTGGCAGGCAGACAGCGGCCCGCCTGGACAATGGGGAGGCCTGTCTTGTCCACTTAGTTTGAGGAAAGTGAGACGACTCAAGTTCTCAAGCGCCAAATAAGACAAACCGAAAAAGTTGTTGTTTACCACGATGACCATAGCAACGTTGAGGTTGTTAAAGTTAATGGGATTCTGATGGTTGTCCATTTCCTGCCCGGCTGTAAATTGTCATAGCTGAACGTTTAACACACTCATTCATACATTCAGCTTGCCATCCCTGAGACAGCTGTTTTGAAGTGATTGCTAAATGTTATTCTCAAGATAACCCTTGGTGATTCTACCCCCTGCGTTTCATAGTAAATAAACGTATCACAATATCCTTTTCCAAAATCCACTAAAATCCCGTGATGATGATGAATCCAAGATGCAAGGTCATTGCATTCAAGCTTGTCTGTCCTTTGGAAACGCCATTCTAACTCAACTCATAATGTTAGTACAAGGAGAACTGAACTCTCATGGAGCCGCTTTACACTCCCAAAGTCCCAGTGTCTCCAGTGGATCAGAGCCCTCATAAGTATGACGTATGAACCAGTAAAACGTGATATCTGGTGTTGCTCACACTTTAAACAACAGCGCTGGCGGTTGGGCTGGACCGCTCTCACACCAAGCCGTCCAGCCTCATATAATCCCTGTGCTTGTAACTCAGCACATTCATGCAGCTCGAGACGGCAATTAAGATCATGCTTTCCATTCAGCTAAACTCCCCAGTCTTCATTGTTTGGTTGCCCGTCGTTGTGAACATTCGGTTGGCCTCGGTGATCATCATGTGGTTATGTAAGGTTCATTAGCACTCCCACCAAGAGCACTGCTTTTCTGGCTTTACAGAAGCAACAACAACTTGTTGCAATCAGTGCAAGAATGATTCTCAGTGTTACACTTTCTGCCCTTGACCTGAGCCAGATTCAGCACTAAGCAGAACCTCGTCCATCAGCTGAACGGGGTTTCTCTTTCCTCCCTTTGTTGCAGCAGAATCGATCTGGTGAATTCAACAAAGTGTGTTGCCAAGGAGGTTTTCTTTTCAAGTGCTTGATTGTCATGTCATTAAGGGAATTCAGCTGGATTCACTGTTGTGCTTCAGACCCGCCGGCCACTTGGTTCCTTTGGTGGAAAAACAGTGTATTCTGAACAGAACCTAGAGCTAGACACCACTCTCTCGTGTGTGTGTGTGTGTGTGTGTGTGTGTGTGTGTGTGTGTGTGTGTGTGTGTGTGTGTGTGTGTGTGTGTGTGTGTGTGTGTGTGTGTGTGTGTGTGTGTGTGTGTGTGTGTGTGTGTGTGTGTGTGTGTGTGTGTGTGTGTGTGTGTGTGTGTGTGTGTGTGTGTGTGTGCGTGCGTGCGTGCGTGCGTGCGTGCGTGCGTGCGTGCGTGCGTGCGTGCGTGCGTGCGTGCGTGCGTGCGCGTGCGCGCACATGAACGCAGGCACGCGCGCGTGTGCGCACACGTCTGTGTGTGTTATGTATCAGAAGGCATCCTGCACTTCAGACGGCCGCTGATTGGCTTGGTTATGTTGACACAAGCAAAATAATAAAAGAATAGGCCAAAGAATCACCTGCTGGTTGCTGTATTAAGACCTAAGTTCTACATTTGAAACGTGGAACAATGGGTTCATTTGTTCACTGAACGATCGTCGTCAACTGAAACAGGTCAACGTAAAAACATTTTGCATGCATGCAACATTTGTTTAATTTCCACAATCACATTCTTTACTTTCAGTTCATTATTTTACCTCCAACTCAAATCCAAATAACCTCTTTACAGCTGAGACAATATGTTGGCTGCCTTGGCCTCCTTCACATTTAATAACCTCATGTTTCCACACCTCCACCTCATATAAAGACTACAGCAGACCAACGCACAGCTGGCTGGCAGGTTCTGGCCCTTCATGAGGCCCCAATCAGCACAGTCCACTTTTGGTCCCACACTAGTTACCTGTCACATTAGGGGAGTGAATGACCTTCAAAACATCTGAACCCAGCCTTCTGGTGTGTTGTAGTAGTTCTAGTAGACATGTCCTAAAAAATGACCTCTAATATGTTTGCATCTCTTCTATTATTGTTTTGGATGATTATACTGGCAACTCGCTCTGCCTACTGTTGAAACTATTGTTGGTATCTTGCAACGTTGCTGCTGACTGCCATGCAACACTTATTCCTAAAAAGATAATAATGATAGAGATGGTGCGGACATGTAGCCCAGCCAATCATTTCATTCTGGCTGAATGAACTGATTGGATGGGCTTATTACAGGCCTGCGACAGCCACAGATACTGGATATGTTCTTGTTTATCGGAGCATTTGATTTGTTGATTGCTGAATGTAAAGAAAATGTGAACAAATATGACAAAACAATGCTTCTAAAATAAATTGCCTACCCTTGGTTTAACGTGTGTGTGTGTGTGTGTGTGTGTGTGTGTGTGTGTGTGTGTGTGTGTGTGTGTGTGTGTGTGTGTGTGTGTGTGTGTGTGTGTGTCGTTTGGACCTTCATTTACTTTCCATACTTTATATGCTGTATTTGGGGGCTTTGTCTCAGTCTGTGTTTGCATTGGCCACGGTTCATGGGTCCACACTGCGGAGATGTGACCCCCCCCCCCCCCCCCCCCCCGGATAATGAAGCAAAGCCCTGGTAATTATCAGGCCGCTGGGGGGGGCTCCAGGCGCTGACCACCACTATGTTGTGCAGACCCCCTGTGAAGCACACACATTTCACCTTACATATCATGGGCTTATTATTATTATTATTTATTATCATTACATACTTTGTTATTTATCTTGTATTGATGCTGCTATATGACTGTTGAGAATCCAAGCCTAAGAATTGTACTCTTGTACGTTAAGATGTAATAAAAGCAACTCTGATTCTGATTCTGATTGGTTGGTCTCTCCTCTCTCCGGCAGGAAGAAGCATGGCAGAGCAGACCCCAGAGCAGCTGGCAACGGACAACCAGGAGGCCATGCCCGGGTACAAGCCCCCGGTCCAGAAGAGCCTGCAGGAGCTCCACGAGCTGGACAAGAATGACGAGAGCCTCACCAAGTACAAGAAGACCCTGCTGGGGGAAGCCAGCGGGGGCCAGGGTGGGTCTGGGGGTCTGGGGGGTCTGGGGGGGCTGGGGACATTGTGTTCTATCTAGAACGTCAGGGCGATACGTGCGTTGGTTGTGTTGTTTTTATTTGGTTTTAAATAGTTGAAGTGCAGATGTTGTGCAAAGGAACGTTCTGCTCTCATTGGGAGCAGCTGTGCTGGTAAAAGTGGAAGCAGATATTCACACATGGAGCGGACTTGGAGCGCATGTGGAAAAGTACTTACTTACGTCACAGGTCTAGATTCATATTTGATTTTATATTATAAAAAACAAATTACAAATGAAATGAACCATAGTTGTTAACCGCTCCTCTGAATAGAACGAAGGTGGTTTCCATAAGCGTTTGCACCATATCTTTAGCGTCTCCTGCGGTTTAGATTGTTATAACATATGTATATCATCGTCCTTGCGGGCCATGAAGAGAAATCAATCTTCTCCTTGGAATGTCCAAAAACCCGTTATTCTGGTTTTACCTTCCGGAAATGTGGTCTCTCCCGGCGTTCCCCTGGGTAACAGGAATACCCTCTAGTCTCCCAGTCTCCCAATAAGTAATAAGTATAATTTGAATAATAATACAAATGTTCAACTTGGTTATATCTACTTCTGTTCCAATTCTTCAAGAATTCCAGTTGCCATTAAAAATGTCAGTTTGTGAAATATATACATAAAATAAATGTCAATGTAAAAATATATTCAAAGAAAAAAAGAATCACTGTTGACTATAATAAAACCGATACCATGAACACAGCCTCCGATTGAGCTATGCACTTTCAGTACAACTGATATATTAGGATGACATCACATCCTGTCTGGTTTACTCTGTGTTTTCTCTCTTCTTGGGGGCGTTGGGGGGACAGACGAGGGCGGTCTCAACGTTGTGGTGACCAGGCTGACACTCATGTGTGACACCGCACCCAGGCTCATGACTCTGGACCTGCAGGGTGAGTGCTGGATCACATGCAGCTGGGCCTCTACTGCCCCCGGGTGGTCGACGGGGGGAAATACAGGCATGGACTAGCAGCCCCAATGCTCTCTCACGCACACACACAGACACACACACACACACACACACACACACACACACACACACACACACACACACACACACACACACACACACACACACACACACACACACACACACACACACACACACACACACACACACACAGAGCTGTGCCCCCTGGTGCAAGAATCCAACGTTATCTTTAGCAACGGGGAACTATTGAACACGACATGATTTGACTTTTAATACTGTGTCGGCTTATTTGCTTGATTAACATTTTTGTTTTGAACATCCTAAGCGCCGTTTGTATTTCCTACTATTGTGTCGTGACACCTTCCTACGGTCGGTCGTATTAGAAATGTGTTGAATAAGAAAGGTGCTGAAATCCTGTAGTTCCATCCATTTGCTGGGTTAGTTACTTTTTTATTTAATACAACTTTTTTTTACTGACGCTTGAGAAATGTCTGGCCATCAACTCAATGCTATACATTTAAGCTGATTTCAAGATGAAGGAATGAACCTTTTGTAGTGCTGGTTTTCCAGGGGACCTGCAAGCCTTCAAGAAGCAGACGTTTGAGCTGAAGGAAGGAGTGGACTACAAGATCAAGATCAGCTTTAAGGTGAGCCCTGGGGAAGGGGCCTCCCTCGGCGGGAGCTCTTTTGAACAGGAAGTGACATGTTGTTGACACCTTTTTGTTTATCCTTGTATTTCTTTGCAGGTCCAAAGGGAGATTGTATCGGGCCTGAAGTACCACCAGGTTATGTCCAGGAAAGGAATAACCGGTAAGACACAACGCCTCTCTCCCTATTCATTGCTTTAAACTAAAGTTTTATCCATAGTCTAGTTCTCGCATTAATCTCGATTAATCTTCTACCACACAGATTCATTTTGTACCACCCAACAGATGTTTTATGACATTTTATATTTGTACCGTGTTGTTAACGAGTGGACTCCAGAATGGGAGTAGTGTGTATTCTGTTGTGGTTCTGGAAAGTATGGAAATGTTTGGAATTCCATTCAGGGGATTTCCAGGTCTGGAGGAGTTTAGTCTCACAAATCAGCCTTTAGATGAGTAAAGGTTCTGTTCAGTTCTGGGTGAACGGTCGCGCTTGGCGCTGTGCGACACTAAAACGACACGATTACAAACCACACGTGAAGCGTCGTGCTTTGGCCTCTTCTACCGGAGACTCGCCACCATCTCCCCGTCAATGTGGTTTCTCTCCCCCGGTGCCAGTGGCCAGGGTTTCCTACATGGTGGGCAGCTACGGTCCCAGGCCGAGCCAGGAGCAGGAGTACATCACCGCCCTGGATGAAGCCCCCAGCGGCATGCTGGCCCGCGGCACCTACAGCATCAGGTCCACGTTCGTCGACGACGACAACAACGTCTACCTCTCCTGGGACTGGAACCTCACCGTCAAGAAGAACTGGAGCGGCTGAGTTCTCTCCTCCCCCTCCTCCCTTTCCAGTGTCCCCCAACGGCCCTCCCTCTCTCCCTCTCTCCCTCTCTCCCTCTCCCCCTCTCTCCCTGTCTTCCCTTTGGGCTAGGTGTAGGTAACTTGTTTTTGTTTTTCGTATTTTGGGAGTATTTGGTTAATGCTGCGATGCCATTGGCCTGCATTTGCAGCAGGTCATACCAAAGATGTCCCCCCCCCCCACCCCTGACCCTGCCAATGGGGGTGAGGGGTCATGGGGACAAACTGTGCACCATCATGGTATCCTGGTTATATATCTTTTTTGGTGTTGTATAATGGGACAAATGATTTCACCGGTTAACTCTCGCTATATCCCCGTTAACTGGTCCACCTTTATCTACAAGCTAAAACCGTTAATTCCTCATTTCATTTCCGTCAAACCAGAATGTGTGCTGGCTGCCCTCCTCCTCCACGCTTGGTGCGCCGCTGTGTGAAGGGCCCAGGCCCAGGGGCCTTATAGGAACCAATAGAAACCAAGCCGGTTGCCTTCAGAACACACACCTTTTTTTGTACGTCCATATATATCTTCCAAGCTTAATCGATTTACATATCGCCTCTGAAACCCTCCATGTTTAACGTTGAGCGCAGCACTGTTTGGATCCATGACATGTCCAGTACCATGGATCACCATATCTTTGTTTTGTGTTGAACTCGGTGTGCATTCCTACCTTTTAGTTTGATGCTTACCTGTGTCTCCAATAAAGGGTGTGAAATGTGCCTGCATATGGGGTGCAGCGTTTCTTGACAGAACCTAGCCATGACAGAACCTAGCCGCCGGATTGAACCCCACTCTGGTTTGAAGGACTCCCCAAGCGATGGGGTGTTGATCTGGTGAACGTGTGTTGAATTGTGTTTTTGCTTTTCGTTCTACAAATCAAAACCACCTTTGAGTTGACGTATGCTTTAATTAAACGTTTACAACAATAAAGCCCAGACATCGGAGGTTTCTCCCTGGACGACGCTCAGGACATCGGAACGTTTCAGCTTCCCTTACGCAGCATTGCATGCTGGGTAAGGGGAAACACACCTCTGTTGCCATGGCGCATTTGCTAGGGTCTCCGTTGGGGAGATGAGTTAGTAGTCGGCCATGTTGTGTTAGATATGGCTCCTGGTCCACTCCTCTGATGGCTTGTTCTCCTCAACATGTAAATGAACCCAGCTGACCTTGAGTTAGGACACGTCTGCGGAGTGTGTGTGTGTGTGTGTGTGGTGGCTGGTTGGCGCAGCCTCACCTGGCCGAGTCTGATTGGACTCTGGGGCTGGGTGAGGCTGCACACCTGTCGTGCATTAACCTGCGTGTGCATTTAACCTGTTGCACATTGACCAATCAGTGTGCAACAGGTTAAACCAGCCGTCACCGCACACACTCTGGGAGATCTCCTGCATGGCAACATGGAGCACCAGGTTATGTAGCATAGTCAGCAAACCTTACAATAAACCGGCTTCAACATCACCACCCTGTGTCCTTGTCCTTGGAGGAGCCCAGTAAAAGTCACCTAGGTGGAGTGTAGTATGGACATTATACGATCTATTTTATCGTGAGCCTACAGCACAGCTAGGTCAATATGCTCTATGTATCGTACACAAAGTCATGTAGAGTAGTCACTGTGGATGGTGTGTTTTTTGGCTATTTTGGAACAAACTAGCAAAGTGTCAATCATTACCTTTTTGCCCATTTTCCTAGCCCAGTGTCTGTTCATAGATAATTGAGGTTGATAGCGACTGAGGAATGGCAATAAGTGAAACTCTTTCTCCATGAGTGTGTCACTCTGTCAGTGTGTTGAAACAATTTTTGTCATTCATGACAGGAATCCAAACCATTAATTCAGTGTCTTTCTCAAGTGTTAGTAGCAGTAGTTTAGTTTTGACAGTAGCTCAGACAAGGCATCTCACGTCTCACAGCCGTGAGACGGGATCAGGCACCTTTTTATTTGAAAGGAATTTGAATTAGCAAGTGCAGAGTCCGGTAAACATCCCTTCATTTCTAACCAATCACGACACACTACACACAGGCCTTGGGAACGTCTTTGGTGTAACAGGAACCCATTTAGAACCAGTCACAAACAGCCATCATATAACCTCTGTGTGTTTCGCTTGTGGTACCATTGAGTTAACCTTCAGAACACGACCCGAACAAACAAACAAACAGGCAAGCAAACAAGCACCATTGTAAACGGTGAGGGGGGGGGGGGGGGGGGGGGAGTCGGATCAAGTGCCACAGCCCTACCAGAAGCACGGTCTGTTGTGGACCTCCCATGAAGACACGTTGGCGTGGCGACCATTTTCCAGATGGATAATGGCAACCGTGCCAATGTTGTTCCCATGGGAACCCCGTTGGCGTGGCAACCATTTTCCAGGAGGAGATGGGAGCTCCGTTGGCGTGGCGACCATTATCCAGTTGGAGGATGGGAGCTCCGTTGGCGTGGCAACCATTATCCAGGAGAGGGACGGGAGCTGCGTTGGCGTGGCGACTGTTTTCCAGGAGGATGGGAGCTCCGTTGGCATGGCGACCATCATCCAGGAGGAGGAGCTCCCTCCCGGCCGGTGTCTCACTTGCCGCGCTTGCGTCCCTTGTGGGAGGAGTTCATGTGGACCTTGGTCTTCTGCAGGCGGGAGAAAATCTCCTTGAACAGCGTCTTGTACTCGGGCGTGTTCTGCCCCAGCCGCTTGTCCACCTGCTCCACCTGCCGGCTGAGGCCCTCCAGGGCCTCCGGGGTGGAGGGGGGCGAGGGCGGCCCGGCGCAGGCACCGCCCCCGCCCCCGCCGCTCCCGGAGCTTCCGGGCAACGGGGCGGAGGCGCCGGCCGCCATGCTGTAGTCCTTGATGGAGGGGTCCCGGGAGACGGGCCGGGAGGTCTGCACGCCGGCGTGGCACAGACTCTCCTGGTGGCGCCGGCACTTGCCCAGCAGCTCCTCGTACTTCTCCAGCAGCGTGTGGTACTGCTCGTCCACCTCGCTCAGGATGGACATGCCCCTCCGGCCGCGCGCCACGTAGCCCCCCTGCCGCCGTCCCGCCCCCTCCTCCCGGCCCGAGATGGCGTTGAGCGCCGTGTCGCTGCAGCTCTTCCGGACGGGCGCGGCACCCTGCTGGCCCCCGGCCGTCCCCGCCCCCCCGGGCCCCGGCCCCTCCTGCGGCCCCCTGGCGTTGCCCCCCTCCTGCGGCTCCGTCTCGGGGGTGTCGGTCTCCGGCGTGTTGGCGAGGAGCGCGTGCTCCAGGCCGGCGTCGCCCGCCGCGTTCCCGCCGCCGCCCATCAGGAACGCCCGGGAGCGTCTCAGCTGCTGCATCTCCTCCAGCTCCGCCTCCAGCTCCCGGACACGCAGCCGGCAGCCCTCGGCCCCCAGGAGCCGCTGCTCCAGGCGCTCGAACTCCTGCAGCGCCGCGGCGCACTCGCGCTCGGCGCCCTCCCGCAGGCCGCGCTCCGAGGCCATGGACTCCCGCAGCGCCGCCAGCTGGTCCTGCAGCCGCTGGTTCTCCTGGTCGGCGGGCCGCTGCTCGGCCAGGTCCACGCTGCCCGGGTTGGCCACCAGGAAGCCGTCCTCGTACCTGAGCCCGGACACGGCGGGGGAGAGAGGGGTCCTTTGATCACACGCTGAGCGAGGGGGGAGGAGGTTCTGCGTTGTACTTGAACGTAAATGGATTCATGGACACATATATGTAATACATGTACATAATACATATCCATCTGGATACGTCCAGTTCTACGAGAGCAAATGGATTTATGGATTTAAATAAACAACATTGAACATGTGTTTGTGTGTGTGTGGAGGACTCTTATTGTGGTAGAGGAGCGTGTGTGGGTGTGTGCATGTGGAGGACTCTTATTGTGGTAGAGGAGCGTATGTGGGTGTGTGCATGTGGAGGACTCTTATTGTGGTAGAGGAGCGTGTGTGCATGTGGAGGACTCTTATTGTGGTAGAGGAGCGTGTGTGCATGTGGAGGACTCTTATTGTGGTAGAGGAGGCGTCACCTGGGGGCGGTGCAGAGCTCCTTCAGGCAGGGGAAGGAGTGCACGGTCTTCCTGCGCTCCTTCTTCTCCCTGAGCACCCGGAGCTCCTCCAGGGTGCTCAGCTCCTCCACCCTGGACGTCAGGCCGTCCACCTGGGCCTGCAGGGCCTCCATAGTGCCCGTCAGCCTGCACACACACACACACACGGAGAGACACACACACACGGAGACACACACACACGCACACACACATGGAGACACACACGCACACACACATGGAGACACACACGTACACACACATGGAGACACACACACACGGAGACACACACGCACACATGTAGACACACTCACACACATGGAGACACACACACACACACACACACACATGGAGACACACACGCACACACACATGGAGACACACACGCACACACACATGGAGACACACACGTACACACACATGGAGACACACACACACGGAGACACACACGCACACATGTAGACACACTCACACACATGGAGACACACACACACACATGGCGACACACACACATGGAGACACACACGCACACACACATACATGTAGACACACACGCACGGACACAACACACACGCACACACGATTGTCATTGATTATGTTACGTCATTTGTTCTTTTGTACCATTAATCCACAGGCTCTGCTAAGTACACTGGTGTGACCGGGCAAACAAACAAGAACACTGTTACTAAATAAATACAGAGCTGCTCTCATTCAGACGGACCACTTATAATCACAGTAATCTGTGCTTGTGAAAGAGTCTGTAAGACCAACTTACAGGTTGGCCTGCTCTTGAATATTCTTTTTTTAAATGACTTGTTGTTGTAATGCAACAATGTGCACGCCCCCACCAGACAAAACGACTACTTGGTGGTCAAATAAACGCTAAAGCAAGACTGGATGACAAGTACAATCGCTAGCTCGAAGGTGTCGAAATATCCATTCATTCTTTCCCGTGGCTCTCTCTACTCGACTGCTCTGCCTTGGACGTAAAATATAATATCTCATAGTGAGTGAGTGAGTGAGTGTTAGAGAGTGAGTGAGAGTGAGAGAGTGAGTCTGACCGGTGTATCTTCTGGTGGAAGGCCTTGCTCTCTGCTGGACTGTGTGAGTGAGTGAGTGAGTGTTAGAGAGTGAGTGAGTGAGTGAGAGTGAGAGAGTGAGTCTGACCTGTGTATCTTCTGGTGGGAGGCCTTGCTCTCTGCTGGACTGTGTGAGTGAGTGAGTGAGTGAGTGACTGAGTGTTAGACAGTGAGTGAGTGAGAGTGAGAGAGTGAGTCTGACCGGTGTATCTTCTGGTGGGAGGCCTTGCTCTCCAGCAGCAGCTTCTCATTAGTGATCTCCAGGCCCCTGGCCGTGACGTCCAGCTGCTCGTACACCTTGGCGTGCTGCTCGTTCATGTCCCTCAGCATCTCCAGCTGCTTGGCCAGGTACTGGGGCACACACACACACACACACACACGCGCGCACACACACACACACACGCGCGCACACACGCACACACACACACACACACACACACACACCAGGAGAGAGTGGATTACAGTACGGTCGTTGATGATGTTGGGATTATTAACAGTGGTGTGTGGACATACATATCTTGCATTGGCATTGCATTCACTTGCTTAGGACACACACACGCACGTGC
>JACYXH010000137.1:350000-372500 GCA_026745465.1 Lota lota | reverse complement strand
ATCTGGAAATGGCCGTCCTACATGAACCAACATTAAGAGGCCAACCTAGATGGACTGGAAATTCACATACAGCTTTTTAATCCCGATAAAGAGCTGTGTGGTTGAAGCGTCTGCTGCTGTACATTATATTTAATTTGGCTTCAAAACATTCCAGAGGTTAAGCCGCTGCCAGCAACAGCAAACACTAGCAAGACAACCTCCTTCCGTGTTAGTTAGTTATCATTCAACCTCAGGTCTGGCTAATGTATGGCTAATGTCCGGCTAACGTCTTGCTAACGTCTGGTCAATGTCTGGCTAATGTCCGGATAACGTCCTGCTAACGTCTGGTCAATGTCTGGCTAATGTCCGGATAACGTCCTGCTAACGTCTGGTCAATGTCCGGCTAATGTCCGGCTAACGTCCTGCTAACGTCTGGTCAATGTCCGGCTAATGTATGGCTAATGTCCGGCTAACGTCCTGCTAACGTCTGGTCAATGTCCGGCTAATGTATGGCTAGTGTCCGGCTAACTTCCTGCTAACGTCTGGTCAATGTCTGGCTAATGTATGGCTAATGTCCGGCTAACGTCCTGCTAACGTCTGGTCAATGTCCGGCTAATGTATGGCTAGTGTCCGGCTAACGTCCTGCTAACGTCTGGTCAATGTCCGGCTAATGTATGGCTAGTGTCCGGCTAACGTCCGGCTATATTTGTGTGCAGTCAGTGTTCAGTGTGCCTGGCCGTCGGCAGGATACGGTGTCGTCGTGTCTGAGCAGCGTAGCAGCAGAACCACAGGAAGTGGCGGGTGGGGGGGGGGGGGGGGGGGGGGGTGTTCTCGCTTCAAGTCGAAAGAGGAAGAGGAGGCACTGATGAGGAAGACCGCGCGGCCGTTAGCCGCTACGTGGCTGCCTTCTCGCCGGAGACGCGGGCACCGTGGGGGGCTCTGAGGAGCGCCCAGTCTACCTCGCTCTCGCAGCGCGTCACGCCACTGAAGAGCTTCTTGATGAGGGCTTTCGCCTCCGCCTTCACTGTGACACGCACACGCACGCACGCACGCACGCACGCACGCACGCACGCACGCACGCACGCACGCACGCACGCACGCACGCACGCACGCACGCACGCACGCACGCACGCACGCACGCACACACGTACACACACACACACACACACACACACACACACACACGCACGCACACGTACACACACACATAGACATACACACACGCACGCACGCACACACACACACACACACACACACACACACACACACACACACACACACACACACACACACACACACACACACACACACACACACACACACACACACACACACACACACACACACACACACACACACACACACACACACGTTATTAATAATAAATAAATAAATCACAATTGACCCACTAGGGGGAATCGGGGTAAATATTGGGGAACGGAGTTAACATTTCAGTGTTTTTGTACAGCTGGTGCCATGTTTAAATATTTAAAATTGTATAAATACAGATGCATGGTCTGATAAATAAATAAAAACATTGGGCGGGGCTTACCTTGGCCCCTCCCCCGGCTCCGCCCCTCGGCCAGAAGGTGAGACAGGTGGCGTGCAAACGACTTGAACAGCTCCTTCAACACAAACCCAGCGCAGCGTTCATTAATCACAAGGCTCCGCAGCCACAGAACATCAAAGTTCTGTGTTCAGGATACATTTAATCACGTTTCTGCCGCACTTATTGGTGGAGAACCTCCCCTGCTGATAGAAGAGACCCGATCCCTCACCTTGGTGGAGAACCTCCCTCCCCTTGGTGGAGAACCTCCCTCCCCTTGGTGGAGAACCTCCCCTTGGTGGAGAACCTCCCACCCCTTGGTGGAGAACCTCCCCTTGCTGATAGAAGAGACCGGCTCCCTCACCTTGGTAGAGAACCTCCCACCCCTTGGTGGAGAACCTCCCCTGCTGATAGAAGAGACCGGCTCCCTCACCTTGGTAGAGAACCTCCCACCCCTTGGTGGAGAACCTCCCTCCCCTTGGTGGAGAACCTCCCTCCCCTTGGTGGAGAACCTCCCCTGCCGATTGAAGAAGAGACCTGCTCCCTCACCCTGGTAGAGAACCTCCCTCACCTTGGTGGAGAACCTCCCTCCCCTTGGTGGAGAACCTCACCTTGGTGGAGAACCTCCCCTGCTGATAGAAGGGGTCCAGGCAGCGCACCACGATGTCCGCCACCTCCTTCAGGCTGGCGGCTTTCGGAGGCGCGTTGCTGACCTCCAGCAAGCTCTCCTCCACCTGGGGGTTAAAGGTCACCCTCCTCCTGGAGACGGCCTCCGGCTCCGCCCGGCTTCGCTTGGCGGGGGGCGGGGGCTCGCTCCGCCCGGCTCCTACGTCACCTGAAAACTGGACGGAGCGTTTTCACGTGAGTGCGAGGTCGACGGCCTCTCGGCTGTCGTGACCAAGCCTCAGCTCACCTCCACTGCCCACTAGGCGCTTTCAAAGTAAGAGCCCTTTCAGCTCTACCTGAAACCATTTGCATGGTCTTCATGCCGTTTTAGATGTAAAAGCGGTTCAAGACTTTGAAACACAGAGAAACCTACCGTCTCCGTGGGCGCTTTGGGTTCATCTTCAGGAGTATTTCGACTGAGAGAGGGGAAAAAAAGCGTGATTAACCCGAGAGGATATAAAAAACCCTCCAGTATTACGTGTGCACGGAGACGCCTTACTCTGCCCCGTTCTCCATGTCCGGGTCAGCCTTCCCTCCGAGCCGGGCCCATCCCTCCGTTCCTGGACCCTCAAACACATCGTCGGCGTCGTCGTCGTCCATCCCTCGTCTTCAACAGACGACCCTCAA
Source organism: Lota lota (assembly GCA_026745465.1). NCBI lineage: Eukaryota > Metazoa > Chordata > Actinopteri > Gadiformes > Lotidae > Lota > Lota lota. Next base: position 369,682 of record JACYXH010000137.1, on the reverse strand, counting down.
ACCATTCGGCGTCGTCGTCGGTCTATTTCGGAACCTTCAGCGACGGCCGACCGTCGGTCCGTGGGAACCCCCGTCCTCGGGCCCCGGGAGACGACCTCTTCTCGAAGTCGGAGCTGCGGGTCGGCCGCCGCCATCTTCAGCTGCTTCCTGCCGGGGGCGCGGCCCGTCTGGCTGGCCGGTCTATCGTCGGTCGCCCGGCAGCGGCTGCCGGGCCCCTCGGGCCCCCGGAGGGGAAGTCCGCCGTGCCGCGGGGGCCTGTCCGCCCGCCTCTTCAGCTCCCTGCCGTCGGGGCGCGGCCCGTCTGGCCGCCCCGCCATCTGCGCAGCTGACGCCTCCCGCGCTCCCGCGCGTCGGGACGGCCCCCTGCGACAGGATCCCTCCCGGCGCCCCGCCCGCGCCGAGGGGCCCGGCCCTCGCCGCCGCGGGGGCCCCGGGTCCCCCCTCGCTCCCCTGCAGGGGGGGGGGGGACCCGGAGGAGCCCCTGCCATCTGGAATCAAACAGACGCTGGCCGTCAGTGCGCTCTAGCGGTCGGACGGACATAGCCTTCATTGTGAATCAAAGACAACGACGGCATCAGGACGTCAGATCTACTACATGACCAGTGAGTTGTGGATTGGGGGGGTTGGTTTGTGTTTTTTTTTGTAACATTTGTTTATTGGGGGGGGGGGGGGGGGGGCAGGGAAGAAGAGGAAGACCCTGGAGGCTCCGGTCTGGCTCCGGTCCCCATCACCACACCCCCCCCCCCCCCCCCCCCCCCTCTTCTTCTTCCTTCCCCCACACACACCCTTCACACACACCACCTCCAACACACAACACACACACGCGACATCATTACCGGCACACATTATTCCCCGTGTGTGTGTGTGTGTGTGTGTGTGTGTGTGTGTGTGTGTGTGTGTGTGTGTGTGTGTGTGTGTGTGTGTGTGTGTGTGTGTGTGTGTGTGTGTGTGTGTGTGTGTGTGTGTGTGTGTGTGTGTGTGTGTGTGTGTGTGTGTGTGTGTGTGTGTGTGTGTGTGTGTGTGTGTGGAGGTGAGTGAGACTCTGGGGCTGGGCTGCTGCACGTTGAGTGATCGTGAGTTAACCAGCCATAAACCACCCATCACACACACACACACACACACACTCACACACACACACACACACACACACACAACACACACACACACACACACACACTCACACACACACACACACACACACACACACACACACACACACACACACACACACACACACACACACACACACACACACTCTCTCTCTCTCTCTTCTCCTGCATGAACCGCCTTTTATCCCCCCCCGGAGCCCCCACCGCCCCCAGTACTATTGTAGGTTTGTATGTGTTCTGCCTTCATTTGGGCCCGGGGCAAGCGGCTCTAATAGCTAACGGAGACCCATTGGAAGGTAAACGCCAGTGTAAAGCACCGAGGAGAGAATACCTTTTTAAGAACGGCTGCTTTGTACAGGTTGGAGGACTTGCTGCTTTTGAAGACCTCATACTCCATGTCCACCGCCAAGCAGACCACGTCGCTCCTGGCAACGAGACGTTGGGAGTTCAAAGGTGAGGTGTGTAGGATTTACTACTCATCTAGCGCTGAGGTTGCAGATTGAAACCAACCAAATAGCTCAAAAGGGCTTCTAAGCTAACTATCTACTAATTACTAATTTTAAGGTAACAAAAAACACGTTTCTCCTTTTCATGGGATAACCGACATGCTGATGACTTTAAACAATGTCTGCCAAGTCCGTTCCACTAGACGCCACTAAATTAGACTCACTGTACCTTTAAATCCTGTTTGTGTTTGTTTTTCTGTGTGTGTGCGTGTGCCTCATTACTTGAATGTCTTTTCTGCCCCCTGGTGGCTGTGGAGTGCTTCCTGCAGGAGAGAGAGGCAATGCTCCCTGGCCTGCAAGTAAAAAAACAGTAAGATCAAATATAATACAGGGACTGTGTGCGAAGGATTGCTTAGAATTGCCTACATTTACCAACAACACATTTCCTTAGAAACGATCGCAATCTAATTGTGACAACCCTGGGAATTTGTGTGTGGTTGATCAATTAAAAAAGAAATCTGAATGTTTAGAATGACCTTAGGTTTGATTCCATGAAAGCTCCACAGACCACTACACGCATCAAAATGACGTCTAGCAGCACACACCGGAAAACCTGCCCAATCTGGACCCATCTTGACCGATGTGAGAAACACACTGAGAAGGTGTGTAACCCCCCCCCCCCCCCACCCAGCACCCACCTTCACGGTCAGGCGCGGAATCTTCCGGCTGCTGGCCTCTCGTAACGGGCAGTCCTCATCTTAAACAACAACAACAACAACATTAGCCTCCCTAGCCGTAGCTACTCAGCTGTTGTCCTTCGTTCAGACACAAATAATGTTTGTGTGTGAACGGGGAACTCGATATCAAAACCTGGCCTTGGTCGAGCCGCGTCCACGGCCGGTACGGACCCCTCGCCCCTGGGAGTCACATGATGGGGGGGGGGGGGGTTCACCTCACCTGGGGGGGGGAAGTCTTCTTTGCAGCCATCAGACGCCTGAAAGAAATGAACACAAAATACAAATGTGGTGCACACTCTGAACTGCCGTGTGTGTGTGTGTGTGTGTGTGTGTGTGTGTGTGTGTGTGTGTGTGTGTGTGTGTGTGTGTGTGTGAGATTGTGTGTGTATATGTGATGTGTATATTTGGACGTATTTCAGGACATCCTTGTCTGTATTTGCCAGCTGTGGCAGTGTTGATAAAGGGCTCGTCTAGCGCCACTCTTCCCGCTCCACGTGCACACACACACACACACACACACACACACACACACACACACACACACACACACACACACACACACACACACACACACACACACACACACACACACACACACACACACACACACACACACACACCTTGCGCAGGTTCATCTGCTTCTTGAAGAGGTTGCCAAACTCCTTCTTCCTCAGTGAAGGGTCTTCGTCGCCACTGCGTCCCTCCTCGCCCTCTTCATCATGCCTGGAAGACACGCCTCAGCAGTTACACGCCAGGAGCCATGTGTGTGTGTGTGTGTGTGTGTGTGTGTGTGTGTGTGTGTGTGTGTGTGTGTGTGTGTGTGTGTGTGTGTGTGTGTGTGTGTGTGTGTGTGTGTGTGTGTGTGTGCGTGCGTGCGTGTGTGTGTTTCGTGTCCTACCTCTCGAAGCCGTAGCCCTTCCGGCCGCCGGCGTAGAGGTCGCGGTCGAAGCCGAAGGCACCCCGGGGTGCCTGGCTCTGGGCGCCGGCGATGCGGGTGCTGAGGGCGGTGGCCTTCTCCAGCTGCGCCCGCACCTTCTTGGGGTCGCGGCAGAAGTCGCACGCCCCGGCGCAGCTGGGCGCCGCGTTGCCGAAGAACTTGGAGATGGTGGCATGGCGGCAGCTGGCGGGGTAGACGCTGGTTAGCATGATGAAGAGAATCCTGCTCATCTCCAGAACCCATCCCACTCAGAGCCACAGGGGCCTCCGCTCATCTCCAGAACCCATCCCACTCAGAGCCACACGGGCCTCCGCTCATCTCCAGAACCCATCCCACTCAGAGTCACACGGGCCTCCGCTCATCTCCAGAACCCATCCCACTCAGAGCCACACGGGCCTCCGCTCATCTCCAGAACCCATCCCACTCAGAGCCACACGGGCCTCCGCTCATCTCCAGAACCAATCCCACTCAGAGCCACACGGGCCTCCGCTCATCTCCAGAACCCATCCCACTCAGAGTCACACGCGCCCCGTTTGATTTGGATTCAATATCGATTTCGGTTCGGGATATTTGAGTTTCAATACCGATTTTGCCCGTATATGAAAGAGATAGTCAGTGAACTAATGCTGTGAATTGTACAAGGAAAACTCTAACCTGGTGCATTATTAAAAATATGAATGTTTACATTAGGAACTGACCCCAAACATTAATGTATTTTTTGTGGGAGTTGTGGTGAATTGACATAGAACCATAGTGTAATAGTAAATCTCGATAATCCAAACACAAAACCAGAGCTCTATTAAATCACGACGACAAACAGTGAATGTTCAGACTGAATCAATAATCACCACCTAGAGCAGAGCCAGAAGGTAGCTCATCAGTAGTCTGCTTTCAGACCGAGGGCCCACCACCACAGACACACTAACACACGCACAGATAAGAGTCTCTGTGGAGAGAAGCCCATTAAAGCCGAGCATTTCCAAACACACGCAAATCTTAATGGCAAATGTAAAAAGTGGTGAATTGTGCGCACACAGCCTGAGGCACTCTGATGACACCCTTCTCCCCCCTGAGGGGGGGGGGGGGGGGGGGGGGGGGGGGCGTTCTGTTGGCGAGAGAGGATGTGCGCAGCTCTCTCCAACTCCTCTCCGCGACGTCAAGAGAGGAAGGCAAACAGAAGCAGAGTAAAGGTGACCACAACAAGGAGATAACACAGACACCTGTCAGGGAAGACACTCTCACTTTATCATGTCTCTCACTGTCTAAACCCCCCCACCCCACCCCCCCGGGGTTACAATAAAGAGGGAGGGGGCGTGGCCTGGCCTGGCCCCTCCCCCCCCCCTGACATGCTGCATGCTCCTCTGACAGAACACCACTCACTCGCAGGAGGCGCTGAAGCTGAGAGGACTCCACACCTCCAGGTAAGAAACCGTCTTTTAAATGTCTTCTCCACATCTGGGTCCATGTGTCTAGCTCTCGACCCATGGCCTTTTAAAACGAAATCTGCCCAGAGTGTGACCCTTTCACACGCATTTGATGACGGGGGATAAAGGGCTTCTATCAGCCAGCTTGTGTGTGCAGTGTAGCGGACTGGACTGGGTGGAACACACAGAGAGAGAGAGAGAGTAACGGGTCTGTGTAAAGGACGGTCCGAGTTGGCGCTGAAACCCAGGGTCTGACCTCTGGCCGAGGGGAATGTGAAGAATGCATGCAGGTTTTTATTTTACGTGTTTTTTCAGAAGCCAGGCCACACATGTGGGGCAGCCTCACACTGTGTAAGGTGTGGAGACGCTGTGAGCCAGAGAGGGCTCAGGCCTGAGAGATGACACACGCAGTATTAGGTATGGGCGTGCAATATGTAGGGAACGGGTGGCTTGCTAAACTCGTTGGGTGTAGACTTCGGGTTTGTCGTATTGGCATGGAACATCTGGTAAAAATACCAGGGAGAACAATGAATCAATCGTTTCTGGTCTTCATCGTTGACCCCTGTAACCAACACTGACCTTCTGTTGACGAGCTTATCATTCCTCGTTGACGCGAAGCTTCATCTAGGGCTGGGGTGGGGTCCCCCGACATGCATGTGGGGTCTCAGGAGACCCCACATGACCTATCGCTTTTTGATGATCGATTTTAGCTAACCATTTATGTTTCTATTGTTTGAAAAGGTCTCATAGACGTCCTGTATATATGACTCTCTTTTGCATATATCAATGGGCAAAAGAGTAATGTGTTCAAAGAAAGTCAAAGACACTCGGCAAGAAAAACCACATGCTTTCGCCTAGCACACTCAATTCCCTCTACCAACACGCCCCAAGTAGACCTGGGCGAAAACGTTGACAGTTTCTAAAGCACTGAGCGAGACTCCCATAGAGCCATACGAGTTGTGCTGAGACCCATAATAACGCCAGTGCCGGGTTGGAACGTGGATGAGCGTTGAGGTTCTGATGGTGTTCTGTGGAGACCGGCCCTCCGTCAGTGAAGCCATTCTCTCTCTCTCTCTCTCTCTCTCTCTCTCTCTCTCTCTCTCTCTCTCTCTCTCTCTCTCTCTCTCTCTCTCTCTCTCTCTCTCTCTCTCTCTCTCTCTCTCTCTCTCTCTCTCTCTCTCTCTCTCTCTCTCTCTCTCTCTCTCTCTCTCTCTCTCTCTCTCTCTCTCTCTCTCTCTCTCTCTCTCTCTCTCTCTCTCTCTCTCTCTCTCTCTCTCTCTCGCAGCATGGAGGCCGGAGAACAGACGCTCATGAACAAGCTGTGGGTCAAGCTGCAAGGTCTGCCCAACGCGGACCCCATCGAGCTGGGGGCCTTCCTCATCCTCCTGGCCTTCATCCGTGAGTTCTGTGTACAACGGCTTACGGGGAAATCCTGCTGGATCCATCCACTGGTATGTTGATCCGTCAGCGAGTGATTGACAGGTGTTTGTCCCTTTCACGTCTCTCAGTGGTCATCATCGTGATGATGGTTCTGGCCTGCTGCTGCTGCTGCAACTCCAGCACCAAAGGAGCCAGGAGATTACCCACAAGCCAGTCTACAGCGACGCGGGAGGCAGGCGACATATTCTGAGGACTAACTCCACGGTCGATAGTCTCTCTCTCTCTCTCTCTCTCTCTCTCTCTCTCTCAACACTGCCACAGCTGGCAAATACAGACAAGGATGTCCTGAAATACGTCCAAATATACACATCACATATACACACACACACAATCTCACACACACACAATCAAACACACACTTTCAGGAACATCAACATTCTGACAATTCAGATGTCCAATAATACTGCCGTTGACCTGAGATGTGGGCGTGTCCCTTTGCTAATGAGCTTGTGTGTGTGTGTGTGTGTGTGTGTGTGTGTGTGTGTGTGTGTGTGTGTGTGTGTGTGTGTGTGTGTGTGTGTGTGTGTGTGTGATGCTGTGCCCTGGGCTTGGCTGGAAGGAGAATTCAAAAGGAGGATGAATCAGAGTCAAAATGTCTAACTAGAGAGATGTAAACAACTTTACAGCAGGTGGGAGGGAGGAGGGGGGAAGGGAGTTGTTATTGGAGGGGCAATTATATCCTCATTCCAACAATCTCTCATTGAAGGCCAATATAACTGTGTTTGCCAATACAATCAATGGCAACTGCACTATACTAACCAAAACAAGACTGGTTGAACAGGTGTGTCCATGATTCCATAACAATATAAAAAAAGTAATAACACAAACTGCCAATTAAGCAACAAGGGAAATGACAACGCTAAGAGAAAGGCCATGAAGTTATGGTGAGGAGAACGTAAAGTAAATGCTTGGTGACAAAACCCTTGGGATTTGATGTTAGTTGTGCTAACCAAACAAAAGCTCAAATGTTCAACTCTGCCCTCTGCTGTTTGTAAATGATACACAAACAATTGTTGTATCGAGGACTATTACAATTTGAAGCATTGTAGATTTTCAAGAGAAAACATCGGTCAGGTATTGATCTATTTCAGCCAACCTTGTAGGTTTGGATTTGTGTGTATTTAGATTTGGATTTGTATGTAAAAACGAATAAAAAAAGGGACTTGAACTCAAAAAGGCAGCTTACCTTTCCTGTTCGCAGAAGGACACCATGGCCTCAAAGTCTGTGATTCCCGCTTTATCCGTCTCCTTTTCAGACCCACGCTTTGCCTGCCCCAAAACACCCCAAAACGTGCGTGAATAATCCTCGATAAAGCCTCATAATGAGGCCTTACTGACCAACGGGAGGATGCCAGCGTGGGGGGGGGGTGGGGGGGAGCCTACCTGCTTGCGGCCCGCCTCCTTGCGGATGAGGAAGAGCAGCTGCTCCTTGTCCCTGGGGGAGTAGTACGTTCGACAGGAGGAGGGCAGCCCGTCTCGCCCCGCGCGCCCCGACTCCTGGTAGTAGCTGGCCAGAGATTTGGCCAGATTCCAGTGGGCCACGAACCTGCGTGTGAGGAAACAAGACACGCATCGCGCACAAGATAACGTCGACCGAACCGCTGAGACTTTGCGGGAAGATTCCAATTCTGTCTTCACTGTTCGTCTGCGTAAAATGATCCGGAATAATCCAAACATGTGGCTCTCGTCTCTCTTTCCACCGGCACGAAGGTGGACACTGCTCTAGCAGAAACAATCTCAATATTTGAACTACAAGGCATCTTTAAGCCTATTCAATCTGTTTATTCAACCTTTCACTTTGTTCAACATTTGATTCCCGCACTTTTGGAATTGGCTTTATCGCCGTGTTTGATTCCTTAGACCTTCGTGATGTAAAATGGGACAACGGTGATGGCTGCAGTGACCACGGGCCAGTTTGAGCTCAGGCTTTCCACTAGCACATGATGGCCTTCATTACAAAGTAAACGGTGGCCGAAGGAAGCACTGAGAGAGATGTGACCATCGTCTCGTCTCACCTGACGTTCGCCTTGTCCACACCCATACCAAAGCTAATCGTGGCTACGATGACCAGCACCTTGCCCTGCATCCAATCAGTCTGGGCCTCTGAACGATCTGCTGCCTTCAGACCTGGGACAGCAGAAGGGTTACATACAGTAGTAATGGGTTCCCTGTGTGTGTCACCTCTTCCTTGTTACCCTTCAGACCTGGGACAGCAGAAGGGTTACATACAGTAGTAATGGGTTCCCTGTGTGTGTCACCTCTTCCTTGTTACCCTTCAGACCTGGGACAGCAGAAGGGTTACATAGTAATGGGTTCCCTGTGTGTGTCACCGCTTCCTTGTTACCCATCACGGTGTTGGAAACACTTTACAGTAAGGGTACATTAATTAACGTTAGTTAATGCAGTAGTACGCATTAACTAACAGTTCATTAACAGTAAACTAATGGTCTAGTAATAATTACTACCGGTTAATGTTAACTACGGTAATGGTGGTAATGTTCACTAAGGTATTCATTTATACATTATTGAATAGTGTTAGTGTTAATCCTAGCCCTAAAACATATTCTAATGCTATACAATAATGCATATTACCGCATTAACTAATGTTAATGAATGCTTAGTTAATGTACCCTTATTGTAAAAGGTCACCAATGGCTCTGATTATTTGTTATCCAATTAGCTTCGTAACAGATCAGGCGAGTCCTTCGTGATTCTATAGGATGACATTCATGACCTCTGACCTGCATGGTAGGGCTTGGACAGCACGCCGAGCCTGGTCAGCTGATAGGCCACGTTCTCACAGTTGTCTCGGGTCCGACAGTACACGATCCCACATCCCTGCCAACAAAACGGGGAACAAGAGATCCCTTTTCAGCCTCCAAAGTGAGCGCTGCGTCCAAACGTCCACACGTCCACAGGCCTTTTAGGACGCCGTGTCCTTTACTTAATGCATTGTGAGAGAAAACGAGGAAAAGAAGAGGGTGGATGCTCGATTGTACCTAAAGTACGACAATAGTTTGTGTGTCGGTGTTTCATTTATGGTCTCACATAACAATCCGTTGGTTCCAGGAAGGAAAATCCGGCGTTAACATTTCACAGCAACACATCGGGGGTCTGTTCACACGGTCAAAGGAAGTATAAGCAATAAGCCTTGTGGCGACACAGGTTCGATTCCCACCTGCAGTCCTATCCACCCCCCCCCCCCTACAACCCACGTCTCTTTACTCTCCTGTCCATAAAGGAATACAATAAAAACAATAAGTAAATATAAATATTATTTCATTTCAGTACTTGGCAGATCGTTGAAATGTGGTTCGATTTTACATTTGCTACCGGGGATGGGTGCAGAATCAGGGGGATGGGTGCAGAATCAGGGGGATGGGTGCAGAATCAGGGGGATGGGTGCAGAATCAGGGGGATGGGTGCAGAATCAGGGGGATGGGTGCAGAATCAGGGGGATGGGTGCAGAATCAGGGGGATGGGTGCAGAATCAGGGGGATGGGTGCAGAATCAGGGGGATGGGTGCAGAATCAGGGGGATGGGTGCAGAATCAGGGGGATGGGTGCAGAATCAGGGGGATGGGTGCAGAATCAGGGGGATGGGTGCAGAATCTCAGGCAGTAACCGAGCAGGCGGTAACCGAGCGGGCGGTAACCGCGCGGGCGGTAACCGTGCGGGCGGTTACCGCGCGGGCGCAGGCGGTAACCCACCTGTGCCTTGCCGCCGCTGCCCAGGGACAGCGCCTCGTTGACGAAGGCGTGGAGGTGTGCGTAAGGGTCCTCCAGCGCTTCCCGGAAGACGACGTCGTAGAACAGGTTGCTGCGGAACACGGGCGTGGTGTAGGACAGCACGGCGCGCAGCTGCAACGAGTCGGCGATGTCCTGCTGGACCTTTAGGGGCGCGGTGGCGGTCAGGGCCACGCAGGCGACCCCCGGTAAGCGCTTGCGAAGTTTGCCCAGCTTGAGATAGTCGGGCCGGAAGTCGTGCCCCCACTGGGAGACGCAGTGGGCCTCGTCCACGGCCAGGAGGGACAGCAGCTGCCGCGAGCACAGGCCCGTCAGGCAGGGCTGGAAGGATGGCGACGCCACCATCTCCGGCGTGATGTAGAGCAGCTTCAGCTTGGGACTCTCGCTCTCCAGGTCTGCGAATATCACACGCCGCTCCCCTGCTGGGAGCTTGGAATTGATGGAGCATGCGGGAATGTTCAGCTCCCTGAGGTGGTCCACTTGGTCCTTATGGGAGGGATTGCACGCAAGGGGGAAATGATGAGAATCGGGACGATTGATGAATAATGGTTCATTTCGTGGCCGATAGCTTTTAGCTAAATAAAGTGGTAATATAACTGGGATAGAGACTGACCTGAATGAGAGCAATTAGAGGGGATATGACCAAAGTGATGCCTTTAGACATCACCGCAGGAAGTTGATAACAGAGAGATTTGCCTGCTCCCGTGGGCATACAGACGAACACATCTCTGTCACCTAGAAGAAGATGGTTTCATCTGTTAATAGCAACAAGGCATTCGACATTTTCAATTTACTTTAAAGCGACTGCAAGCTCAACCATTTATTTTGGTATAACTAAGTCGTATTCCATAATTTTTTAATTAACATATATTCGGTTTTGGTTCCTTAGTTACTGCTATGCGGTTGACACTAGCCGGCTATTGCTTGGCTAATTACACGGAACTATCTTTAGCTATTTAAGCGAATTGCTCAGGATGTCACTACCTTTGATGACTGCTTTGACGACATCTTCCTGTAGCTTCGATCTGAAGCTATCAAACCCAAAGTACTTTTTTAAAGACTGTTTTAACGATGCCATGTATGATCTTTGCTGAACTTAAGAAGCCCTCTTGGCTTTAAACATTATCAGAATGGGTCGCAGGACGATGACATCATTGCATTCCTCAACGGCTAGAAACTTGTAAGTGGATTGGAACTGTCCGGGAAAAAAAAAAGTATTAACCTAGAAAGCATAATAATATGCATTATTTAATTTCAGCCTTATTTAGTTTTTTTTATATTAAATACACGTCTTCAATCCACAACGCCCCCAGACGCCATGTGTTTATGTTTTGCATTGGAGAGCGCAACAGCAGCTGTGATTGGACTACTGGTCCTCATGACGTAACGTACACCTTTTACTGACGACGAAGAACAGAATAGAAGATGCCAGGCCAGCTAAAGCCACGTTTTGATTCAGTCAGTGTACCACATCTTTTAAGTTGTTCATAAGAAAAAGGTTTAAAAAAAAACGAGTTAATCCATATTTTCAAACTACATCTCTGGCAGTGTAACGACTTTATATGATGTCATTTCCCCTTCAACCAAAGATATTAGAGGGTTACAGCATCCTCGTTTTATTTGGATGATTTCCCCTCCTTTACGGTTGATATATTTGAGGACTTTCCTTACATACCTCAATGAAAACATGAATAGTTTGAGTCGTGGCCAGTGATTGCATTATTTCATCAGCTTACATGACCTGTTATTACCCCCATCACAGCCCAGAAAGACCAAACACAATACACATTCATAGTTAGTTTTATTTCTTATTCACAGAAAGTGCATTGTTACTGCAGGGTTAATATTGCACAGCGTGTGGCATGAATAAGTGTTCTTTCCATGTTATGAAAATACAGGTGCATGTATGTGACCAACGTTTGCATGTTAATTAGTGAGGAAGAGGTTCTAGCGATACGGCTAATGCAGCAGCACTGGTTACACAGAGAAGCAATTATATCTTCTGGCTCAATGGGGGTCTTTAACAGCAAAGGACGTGTGGATTACACTGGATGGTTGAGATAAGAGTCATGTGTGTCGTCTGAGCCCTACTGGAGCGGCGAGGGGGAAGAACCAAAAGAAGCGAAAGGACGGTGTTGAGAAGGGCGGGGCCCCCCCCCCCCCCCCCCCCCTCAGGTCCAGATGCAGGAGACGGGGCAGAGGCAGCTGGACCGGCCCAACGGGGCGCGGATCACCAGGTCCTGGACGATCTCCACCGTGCCGAACAGAGGGAAGAGCTTCTCGGCGCCGAAGGCCTCGTTGTAGGTGTAGATGTGGGAGCGGGTGTTCACGTCGTAGAAGGACAGCTGGCCGTGGTCGTGGTCCAGGTGGACCCCCACCCTGCGGGGGATGAGGCCGGGCGGCAGCGCGGTGTAGGGCACCGTCAGGGCCTTCAACTCGGTGCCGCGCTCCAGACGCAGCGTCAGGTAGCCCGTGTCGGTGTTCAGGGACCTGAAGCCCTTCCTCAGGGCCGACTCCCGGGCCACGCCCAGCCGCCAGTCGCGCTCGCCCACCTCCACCTCCCAGTAGCGGCGGCCCGAGGCGAAGCCCTCCGCGGCCACGGCGCACCACCAGCCGTCGAAGCGCTGGTGGAGGTTGGCCACGCTGCTCCGCTGGTAGCCGCAGCGCATGCGCTTGTCGTTGCCGCTGATGACCAGGTCGGGGTTAGCGGAGTCCAGGTCGAGGGTCACCTCCGCTGGGGTGGGAGGAAACAACGGTTGGTACAGAACACCGCGCGCTGCCTGGAGGACGAGTTCGTATTCATGCAGTCATTATGAACAACGTCGTTGACCAGGTACCTGCAGAGTCGGACATCCACTCCCAAACTGTGGCATGAGGTGCAAAGCACAACGGTTAGTACTGTTCTATTACACAGCTGTTTATGACGTTGCAGATTTAACAAACGCTTGATCGATAAATCACGTCGGTATCCCTGCTCAGCGGTTTTCACTTACTTAAGTGCGGAATGTAGCGGACAGCTCCTGCAGTGTCGAAGGAAGAAGAACAGAAAACACACATTACAATAGACGCGCAGAAAAAAAAGAGCACAGAATATCCAGCAGCCTATCCTGTCCTTCACACACCGATTTTGTGCGTCCTTTGTTTCCAGACAAACCACTGTTGCGGTATAGTATCCTGTAGAAAGACACAGCGACATTTGACGTGTTATTGAATGAAACGGCTGCAGACTGCGACTGCAGCGTTCCCTGTACTATGTGATCGGCGTACAACAGATCCAGCGTCCGCACCTTGTCCAGGCTCTGGCACATCAGGGTCCACATGACCAGCTCCATGGCGGTCAGCAGGTTGGGCATGCGGCCCCATCGCCAGGCCGACTGCAGGTCCTCCAGCACCTTGGCCACAGGCTCGCCGGGCCACACGCTTTTCTACACACACACACACACACACACACACACACACACACACACACGTAGGAGCAGGACCGGTTAGTTCATTGCATCAGAATCCGAATCAGAGTTGCTTTTATTACATCTTAATGTACAAGTACGCACGAGTAAAATTCTTAGGCTTGGATCCTCAACAGTCACATAGCAGCGTCACTACAAGATCACAATAACAAAGTAAGTAATGATAAATAAGAAGAAACCTGATGCGCTGGTTCAGGCAAACCTTACAATGGAAGTTCACCAGGGAAACATGACGTGATGTTATGGTGACTTAAGTTCCTCAAATGATGAGATGTTTTGGTCTCCGGTCTCACCTCCGGCTGGGCCCGCAGGTCCTTGGTCCAGTTGGTGATGACGGTCTTGGCCTCCAGTAGGCCGTCCTCGTTGTACAGGTCTTCCTCACTGAGCGTAGGCATCTCCGGCCAGCCATCGCTCTGCGTTGAATTTTTCTGGAGGAGCACAACGTGAACGTTTCCCAAACTGTTTGGTTTCGATGTAAAGTAAAGGTACGTTTCCTGAACACACTTGAGGTTTCTTTTTCTACTTTTCTAATCCAGTTACCTTGCTCTCCAGCATGAAAGCCCACTCCAGGATGAAAGCCTTGCAGGTGATTGCAGGCCAGACGTCTTCCTGGTTCCAAACCTGCTCCAGAACCCCAGACCTCTGCAAGAAGAACAAGCAAGGAAAACAGCATTAGTGGTCAGCATTGCTGCACACATTCATGTAACAAGACTAAATACCAGCAATCTCAGTCCACTGTTGATGTGGGGCTTTTCTGAATCTGACCTTCAACTGTACAGTTAAACACAGCTAGTCATTTCTCCATTTTCAGATTAGGGCATAATGCTATGGCATCAGTCACATCATGTAGTCAGCAGCTGTAACAGTAGTGCTAGTAATGCTACAGTGCAGTGCAGTAGCATCCGGTAATGCTACAGTGCAGTGCAGTAGCATCCGGTAATGCTACAGTGCAGTGCAGTAGCATCCGGTAATGCTACAGTGCAGTGCAGTAGCATCCGGTAATGCTACAGTGCAGTGCAGTAGCATCCGGTAATGCTACAGTGCAGTGCAGTAGCATCCGGTAACTAGAATGTTGGCAGTTGTTAGCGCGCCGCTGCTGCTAGGATAGCATTGAGCTAGACACAGCTCTCATTGACTTCCATTATAAATGTTACTACAAAACAATTTAATATATATATAAAATCACTGAAACATGTAAGAAGAAACAAGAAGAAACAACGCACATCTCCTTAAGAAGGATGACGTTGAAACGAACAATCGCAGAAGATAGAAAAAAACAGCAAAATAACTATAATAATAACACAAATAAAGGTAAACAAGGTAGTGGTGTGAGAGCCGGCTCTCACGCTACCAAATACCGATCCACTCGCCATGTAGCTGTTGCTAACGCTAGCGTTTACCTGGCACACCCGGCTGAGGTCTCGAGCGAGGTCCACCACGAACAGCTGGTTCTCCTCCAGGGGTTCCATCTTATCGTCCCTCGCTCTTCTGCGGGACTCCTGCGGGAGCACAGATATATCAAAATACATTGGGAGGATTTCAGAGAGAGAGAGAGAGAGAGAGAGAGAGAGAGCGAGAGAGAGAGAGAGAGAGAGAGAGAGAGAGAGAGAGAGAGAGAGAGAGAGAGAGAGAGAGAGAGAGAGCGAGAGAGAGAGAGAGAGAGAGAGTGAGAGAGAGAATGAGAGATGTATTTATTGTATTTTTATGTATGTATTTATCCAAATAAAAGAAATTACTGAAATAAATGGGTGTGTTTTGCTGTAGTAACAACCTACAGAGGACATTGAGGCGATGTGATCAAAATGCACATTGTGCTGTTTTACCCCCTGTGTAAGCACTTAGCCGGTCCATCCTCTGCGCCTCATCTAATATTCCTCCGCACCCTCCCTCTGCAATGGCCAAAGGATATAGGCTGTAGGCTAACTGCTAATCCCCTCTGTTAACACTGACGGCCCCTTTAGGAAATAGATCTCAAAATTAGCATCCATTTTGATTCCCGTTGAAATCAAATTCGATGAAGCACAAGTGTGTTCGTATCTCCATGTGTGCATGGGTTTGCTCGCGCTTGTATTTCTGTCCGCTGCGCATCACGACGCGGGTACCTTGAGTTTGGCGGTGATGTTCTTGGCCGGTTCGACCATGAAGTGGAAACATTGCATCATGTTGGCTCTCGGGAGGAGGAGGAGAGGGGGGGTGGGGGGGAACTAGGAGAGAAGGAAAGTTGCACATTCACTGTCATGTAATTAATTATGAATGAACGACCAGGCTAGCAGGATTGTATTGTCTGAGAGTTTTTAAGTGTCTTGCTGCATTGAATTAATATAATCTATACAATTAATATAATTAATGTACATTAATATAATCTATTGTATAAATGTATTCAACAATAGAGTTCATTCTAAAACAATGTGCAGTGTCCTCAGTTGCAACACTGTAATCCATCAGTCGTGTTTGCAGACAGATCCGCTGTTTATGGTCATAGCAAAATAACAGCATGTTTCATCCTAGATTGCCTAACCTTGGAATGAAATAGTTATCAGTGAGTGAGACAGGAAGCAGGCCACATGCACACACATATGTATGCGCCACACTCACTCTCTCTCACACAACAACGCGCACACACGCACGCACACAACTCCCCAGTGAGGAGGATGTGGTCATGAGGGCGAAGCACTCCTGACTCTCTCCTCCTCCTCCTCCTCCTCCTCCTCCTCCTCCCCCCCCCCCCCCCCCCCCCCCCCCCCCCCCCTCCAAGGTTAGGTCAGGTTCAACTCCAGAACTGACACTTTTTTGTTTGTATGCAAACATGAAACAAATCTATAAAAAAGAGGTTTGGGGTATATGTTGGCAAAGCCATAAATTAACACACCATTAATACCCTCTTGAAAAAAACAACATAGGTGTCAGTTATTGTCCAACACTGGTACTTGAAGGAATATATTTAATTGTATAAAAATCTGCTTTATATGGCTAAGCTATTGCCATTGTAGTTAGGCCGTTATTGCAGTACATCAATACATCTGGGAAATAGAGTTTGATTATAAGTGACTGAATATTTTCCTGCAGTTGATAACTGTCTATAAGGCTATTTGTCTCGAGGGAAACATGACTACGCAGGTTTCAGTGACAGACACCAGATTAAATGCTCCACTGCGCACAAGGTATTCTCCAACCAGGCAGGTTGCATGACTTTGCGGTAGTATTTTATTGACGCAGCATTGAAGCCGCATAACACTACAATATAATTCATATAAAAGAATCTATAGACATGTAATAATATATTGGTATATCATAACCTACTATATGGTAGGATGACTCGAAAACTATATTCGAAATCGGATTGCCGTATTAAGCCATATTCAATAAAAAATATAACCTCAATAATGATAATACATTTTATTGTGCAACCCTATGATGCACAACCCTACCTTTGTCAGAGCTTGCAACGAAGATGCTTTGTTCTCCTCTTACAAAAATAACCTGCCGCCCGGTGCGTGTGAGTGTCTATACTGCAGTGTCTGACCTTGTTTACATACAAGACTTGGCTACTTATGGTCGGCGTAGTTCGGCTATTTCCGTTACGGGAAAGGTGGACTCTGACGGTGCACTCAAGCGGCCATGTTTGTGAGGGGCATTATCTTTAGAATGAATAACTCAGGCACCCTGCCAGTCTGATCAGATTTATATGGGCTATTTGAGGATTAGGATAACACTGTTTTTTGGGGAAAGAGGCAACACTTATTGCCCATAATCAAAATGCATAAATAGGAACTTACATTTATTTTATTTTATTTTTTTACAAAATCCTTGAAAGTGATCTACTACCCCCTGCTGGTACCTAACCCTTCCTCATCCAACAGCAGTTATGTACCTGCTGCACAGAGCCCCTCCCAGTCCCGAGACACGAACAACCCCACGCTCTGGAGCAGTTACACTTCCGCACTATCCCACAAGGGGGCGTGCTGATATTCAGAATAACAGCACGAGCTTGATATTGCTTTCTTTCAACAGTTCTACAAGCGCCATTTATTAGTTAACAGTAATAAGCGACAACAGATTAGGATTAGTTTGTTTACTCCTGACGACCATTCATAATTTAACGCGAATGTTATTTGTGGAATTGCGTTCATCTTTGTGATCAGAAGTTTGTTACGATCGTTAAGCGGAGGGATAAAGTGCCTCAACGCATGTTGTCCAATCAAACGACTCGGTCGGAACTGCCCGTTGTATCATTTAGATGACAGAGCCCTGTTACAGTGTGAGTAACTACTGTGTAATAAGTAATGTAACTACATGTAACGGCACGTGGGCCTACTTGATAGGCCTGTGCAATAACTTTATGGAACAGCATGCAACATAGTGCAGTTAGGGTTAAGGGTTAAGGTTAGGGGTCATTAGGGTTATGATAGGAACGCCACTAGTGCATGCTGTTACAGGTGGTTTGACCTGCATGGATTCGTGCATGTTTAATTTCACGGCAACAAGGACACTGTGATTTTGAAGTGTTACTGTTAGGCGTTACCTAGGCGACCCTGGGCCCTCGGGTCGATCCCGCCTTTCTGTGGGAATCAGTTTGTCCATTTCGAGTCCCCTGGGTACCTCTTCAGTGTGATGTTAAACGCTAGCTAGGCTGGCGTTGCCCTCACCTGGTCCAGGTATCTCACCTGCCTCTGGAAGAAAGGGCACCAGGAAAGTTGCCCTCACCTGGTCCAGGTATCTCACCTGCCTCTGGAAGAAAGGGCACCAGGAAAGTTGGCTCTACCGCCCAGGCTTAGCAAAGAAAGACTCCTAACCCGCCCTCCAAGAGGCGCTGAAATGTATATGGCGCCGTGAGGTCGCTAAACCACTCCTCAGTTCTGGAAAATGGATCAACACATGTCTGCTGGTCTTAGCCTGACATCGGTGCTATCCCAGAGACACAATAATGATACCACCCTTCTTCTGTTAAAACACCACGGGAGGCGACCAGTATCCGCCGGTCCTGTTTAACCAGTGCCCTTAAACCGTCTCATACTGGGAGGGAGAGAGGGATGTAAATCTATGAGGCTTTCTGGGCTGTTGTTGCAGTACCACAGTTGGCCACTGGGGCATGTTGGTCGTGAATCGTGTGTTCTTGCCGCCATGATAACGCTGTAGGCCCACACTACAATAATCACGATCTTATCAAAAATATGGGGACAAGAAAATGGACTGCTGTAAACATTTGAAGAATAATCGATTCGACATACTTATTTTTGAAGTATTATCCGTGCCATTTAATCAATTGTTGGCAAGTAATCCTAGATAGACCATCTATTTTAAATCTCTTCCACTAGTGTCTGGAAAAACCATTGTGTGAAATGATAAACCAAGTGATGTGTATTCAAGAACGCAATTGATTAAAACAAGACGACAGTAGTTCAATAAAAGCACTTCAGAGGAGTTTGTTTGGCCACAAGACAACAAAGCTGTTTCATTCTGTGGCGCTCAGAGTGCAATTTGAGGTCCTAAACTAAATTTAGTAGAAATCTAAATACAAAGCCCTTCTATGACAAGTTTCAAACGCGACATATACTTAATCTTTTCCCCTAATTAGTCGTTTACAAGTTAACAACCACAACCACTGCTGGTTTTTAACGAGGAGCGGGGCTCATCCTTTTTGGGGGTAGCTCAAGGGATTACCAAACAGAGACGTTTTTGTCTCCTTTCATTCGGCGAAGACTGACAAGGTCACGGCCCGCGGGGTCAATCGCTACCTCCAGCTGTTCAGACTCCAGCTGTGGAACAGCAGCTACTCTCTCCCTCTTTCCGCCATACCTCGGCCGAGGCCTCCCTTCATTGGTTCAATATAATAAAACACAAAGGAGGCATAACAACTCATCGGATGACATAACCCGGTCGCCATGTCAACGACTCGCAGAGAGGACAGGGTCAGGATGGAACGCGACGCTCTTACGTCGTCAGCAACTGTACTTCCGCTGGTGGCCACCAGAGGTCAGCGGTCGGCCTCGGTTCGACGCAAAAAATAATAACACACGACATTTCCAACACTGTTGTACAGTAATATAAATAGTTTAATACAAACAAAAAATGTGCACTCATATTATGGCCATTATAAGGGACCGAACGTACACAGTCATTGTCCTTTGCGATTGTCCTTTTGCGAGTCCTGTAGCCTACATTTTAAAGAAATCCAGAACATTTGGCGGTAAGTGAGAAACCCCTAAACAGATATTAAGCCGCCATTAAGAAACCCAAGACACCTTAAGACAGATATTAAGACACCTGACGCCAAGCCGAGCCTGTGGACTTGTGACTGCTCGTCTCGAAAACAGTTGCCTGACTTCATTGAGGTGGCCATCTTCCTGTTACAGATTTACTTTTATACCCTGATTAAA
>JACYXH010000137.1:322500-345000 GCA_026745465.1 Lota lota | reverse complement strand
GGCACCAATTAGTCCAACAACCCACTAACGTGAGCCTAATTTACCAATGTTCATGCCTTGTTTCATCCCTGTGCAAGACGACCGGTTTAGTGACACCATAAATTATCCGGCCAATGAGACGACCACCCTCAGACTTCCGCCTCTCCTCCCCATGTCCCGCCCCCCCCCCCCCCCCCCCCCCCTTAAGTGAGATGCCACACAAGCATCCCACTGTATGGGGGGCTGGGACCAGCGCAGCCAGACCACTAAAAGGTGCTCATGCCTCCGCTCTAAATGAGTCTTCTTTGTCCCAAGAACAAAACATCGCCCCCCCCCCCCCCCCCCCCCCCCCCCCCCCCACTGTGTGTCATCAGGTCTCCAAGGCAACAGAACCCTGGTGGGGTCTTCTCAGCATCTCGGGCCCCGCCGGCCTTGTAAACGGCGACAGGTACCGTTCAACGAGCGCGCGTCACCAAAACATTACGGGGCCCCCGTCCGTCATCCCGGGGGCCGGCGTTACAACACAGACAATTTGTCCCCCGACTGCGGGCTGGAGTGCGGGACGGGGCCCCCGGGAGAGGAAGGCGATCCCACGCGGTCTCCTGGTGGGGGCCAGAGGCGCTGGCGGCAGTGCGCCGGGGGCCGCCATGTTGGGCGCACAATCGCTGGGAATCCCAGAAGATGTTGGCCCTATCGATTCCCCCGGAACGCGGGGAAACACTGACATCGCTCGAAATCAGCGCGACGCACTCGGCTGACCTTTGCCTTCGCCCTCGCTGAGATTGACCGCGCAGAAACGGTGAGGTCAAAGGTCACTTTCCCTCACTGGTTTGTAGTTTGAAATAAAGAAAAAAGGGTCAATAAAGTGGTGAGGAAGGGGTGGGGGGGGGGGAAGAGGGAGAGTTGTCCTTTTGTCTCCCGCCACTGACCCCCTCACCCCCACCCCCCCACCCCCACCCCCCCCCACCCCCCACCCCCCCCACCCCCGGTGTGAGTGAGCGGCACCGTGTAGAATCAGCGCTGGAGTCGGGGGAGGGAACCCTTCGGCGCTGGGTCTTTTTCAACACCGCAGCCTAAAAGGAAGACCATTGTCTCCCCCCCCCACGGGACCCCCGCACACCCACAGGGAGAGTCTGGCTGCCATTCATACAGCCGGCTGAAGTAGGCCGAGCTACGTCACTATGAAGATGGTAGGAGTCGTTCAAAGGGGATGGAATGAATGAACCAGTGAATGAAAGAATGAAAGAGTGTTCTTTTTTTATGTTGGCCTCCCAATGTCTCTTTCATCCTCTCCTTCAGCCAAGGACTCCCTTACAGCCTCTTTATACTGCTAGGACAAAGGCAAATATATACTTATATATATACATGTAGTATGTCTGTTGTTATTATCTATTGTCCATATTAGATGTATGCTACACAGTCCTGTATTATTTAAACAAATCTGTACAGCTTGAGATTCATATTGATTCAGTACAGGTCATTTGCATTACAAATTGGATTGTAAATGCACAGTTCAGATAAGACATGAGTGGATGGTCCAAAAGTACATTGTGGAGCTGAGTCCCAGATAGTCTGCTACAGAGCATCCTGTGGCCCAGACAAAATGTCCCTAATCTCAGGACATGGTGATAATGAGTGTGTGTGTGTGAGTGTGTGTGTGTGTGTGTGTGTGTGTGTATGAGTGTGTTTGTCTGTGTGTGTGTGTGTGAATGTGTTTGTCTGTGTGTGTGTTTGTGTGTGTTTCTTTGTGTGTGTCTGTGTGTGTGTTTGTGTGTGTGTGTGGATGTGTGTGTGTGTGTGTTTGTGTGTGTGGATGTGTGTGTGTATGTATGTGTGAGTGTGTGTGTGTGAGTGTTTGTGTTTGTCTGTGTGTGTTTGTGTGTGTGTTTGTGTTTGTCTGTGTGTTTGTGTGTGTGTGTGTGTGTGTGTGTGTGTGTGTGTGTTTGTGTGTGTGGATGTGTGTGTGTGTGTATGTATGTATGTGTGAGTGTGTGTGTGTGAGTGTTTGTGTTTGTCTGTGTGTGTTTGTGTGTGTGTTTGTGTTTGTCTGTGTGTTTGTGTGTGTGTGTGTGTGTGTGTGTGTGTGTGTGTGTGTGTGTGTGTGTGTGTGTGCCAGCCACTTGTTAAAGCTTTGATAAACACGATGTAACTGTACCGGCCAATTACACTCAGTGTCAGTTCCTGGACACGACAGGACAGGACGCGGTAGGAGAGGGAAAAAACAGCCATCCAGCCCCCCCCCCCCCCCCCCCCCCCCCCCCCCCCACCATACCCAACCCAACTCTCCCTCCCTGCCTGCAAAGATTAGAAATGAAGAAAGAGGGAAGGTTTCCGGTCCATTAGGGGAGGGAAGGTAGTACGATCGCGCCCCACACTGCAGCCCAGAGATAACGCACGTTCTCTGTACCCCAGGGACCCCCCCCACCCCACACACACACACACACACACACACACACACACCCACCCCCGCGGCACGAGGCGAGACCTGGGAGAGGAAGAGGAAATGCAAAGGATGATAATGAGGGGCCCTGGACCACTGTGGCGTGTTACCATAGCAGCCAGGGAGACTTCCTCTTACTCTACTTCCTGCATCGTAGCGACCCCCCCCCCCGTCCCGTCCCGTCCCCCCCCCCCACACACGACGGTTGGTGTGTGAAGCATGTGTAAAGTATGTGCCTGGTTGTGTATATGTTTGTACACCTCTCTCAGAGAGGTGTACAAACATATATACAACCAGGCACATACTTCAGAGAGGTGTACAAACATATATACAACCAGGCACATACTTCAGAGAGGTGTACAAACATATATACAACCAGGCACATACTTCAGAGAGGTGTACAAACATATACACAACCAGGCACATACTTCAGAGAGGTGTACAAACATATATACAACCAGGCACATACTTCAGAGAGGTGTACAAACATATACACAACCAGGCACATACTTCATACATCCCAGCTGAATGAGGTCAGGTCAGAAGAGGATGGTTCTCTGAATGATGGTGTGAAAGGTTTGGAGGACGGGGCTGCTTCTCTGTCTCACGTCAAAATGCTCCCCGTTCATTTCCCAACGCATCACTAACAGCAGCGGTCGCTCTGTTTGTTTTCGCCGGTGCTACCCCTCACCCCGTCGGCTGCTAAGGGTTGGGGCCACAAGTGAGTCTGTGACCTGACAAATGGTTTCTTTTGGAAAGGCTGAACGCGCCACACACCTCTCGGTGACACCGTGTTCCATTGAATGTACCGTACGTCGCTGATCCTTCGGCTGTTTTCTCTGCTTGGTCAAAAGGGGACTTGAACAAACTGGACTCAAACGTCATTTATCCGTTTTTTCCAACAAACAAAACAAAAACCATGATATATAGATCGATTTGTATGCAAGGTTTATAATATATAGATATGTATACAAAGTCAATAATATATCTGTGTATACAAGGTCTATAATATATACAAGGTCTGCAAGATGTGTATAATATAGGTCTATAATACAGATGTGTTTACAAGGACCATAATGTGTACACTAGGTCTTACCATAGCCCTGTGGGAGTCCTGGTAGGAGGGGACTTTGCAGCATGGTGGGTCTTTGCGGTAGATCACAGACAGCATCGCCACGATGACCGCAAACAGCACCAGAGACGAGCCTGACGGCAAGGAAAGGAAACAAGGGCGCAGGTCTCATTACAACTTAGGGAGGACCACAAACATGGAGTGTTTTCAAGCGTGTTTTGCGGAGGGGACATCAATAATATCCCCAACGCAAATCAAATGCTCTGCTGTAACAGACACACAGTAGTTCATAGAAGCTTAACATATGAATGAATCACTTTCAGGCCATCACTATACATATCTACCTATTTTTGCAGAGCCACACATCCTCAAATGCAGCACCATTCATTCTCTGAATATATATAATATATATACCAATCGAATATGCAACGGTTCAGACCACTGAGCAGGATACACAAAACCAACAAAAAATCAACAAAACCTTTCAAAACTGTTGTGTTTATGTGTGAATTAGGTTAAAAGTGGATCGGCTTCTATTAAATATACATTTTAAATTTTATAATTTATTTAGAAATTAGTTATATTGGGGGGGGGGGGGGGCAACTTTATGTTGTTCAGAAGTTGGAGGGAACTTGCCCCCCCCCCCCCCCCCCCCCCCCCCCCCGGGATCTGCGCCCAAAGCAGGAAAGGAAAACTAATAGTCATGGTCACCCACACATATTAATATTGTCCTTTTTATCTTGCCTCGGGTGCTGACATAAAGTTATGTTATCGAATCATACAATGTTGCTTTGTGTTTGACTGTGTGTGTGTGTGTGTGTGTGTGTGTGTGTGTGTGTGTGTGTGTGTGTGTGTGTGTTTAGTTCAAGTCATAAGTCATTGAATTTCCCAACATTTTTTTAATTTTGAAGATGTATCGACTAATCAGTTATAATGACAAATAAAGTTAAATAATCAGCAAAAAAAATATCCAACGTAATCACTGTGATAGGCCTACTGCAAATTGTCTTTATTCTATGAGAGTCCTCATCGGGCAAACAAACTAGTAGAAAAAACGGTGTTATCTGTTTTAATCTGCAATTACTGAATTACATTAAATCACTGTCTATTGTAAATTTTTTATTTTTTATTTTAAAGAGATATTTCATATTGCCATGAATCATTGTCGAAGTTAAAAGCTTGACTTACAACATGCCACGATCACCGTGAGTTGATCCGGCGTCAGCTGCGCAGGCGGCACAGTTGGACTGGCGGCAGTGGACATCTTCGGCTCACCGAGGGGCGACTCAGATCCGTCTGAAAGGATGAGCTTCAATGGACGCGCTGGACATGATCCTTGCCGACGGGAGACCAGACGATCGCTGCTGCTCTTCGTCCCCTGTCCCGTTCCGAGATGCGTGCCAACAGTAGCGACCAGGCCACCCCACCCACAGACAGCGTGTTTGAATCTGAAGACGCAACGCGGGAGTGTCGTCCCTCGACGCGGGGCTGGACCTCGGCTCGACACGGGAGTGGCAGCAGCAAGGTGCCAACTTCGTATGGGCGGGCGGGACGGCGGGCGATGACATCGTCCTGTTCACGTTAGGCGTTCCCTCTGGCTGCCACGGGGGATAATGCAGATCCGATCCCTGATGAATCAGCCAACTTTCTCTACGGCCAGCAGGTTGAACCATAAATCCCCATCTGACCACCGCAGCGATGCATTTTGCTGACGAATGGCCACGAAGTCACACAACACATTTCATCCAGAGAGCGAACAGTCGTAACGACTTTGTTTCGGCGGACATTGAAATTGAAAAGTGGGGACACACTTTTATTTTGCGCGAACCAAACTGAACACACATCGCATTCTTGAGTTGGAGTTTCGTTACCATGGGGATGACGATGGCGTCGACATCAAAACAAAGGGAACGTGTTTAATGTTGACGTTGCACATCTCAACTTGATACTTCATCACAGTTAAACGAAACCATGAATCTGTGTTAGCAACAATGGCATTGTGGACGTTGATCGCACATGTTTTTCATTTTAAAGAAACTGTTGAAAACTATTGTCTCAAACAGACGGCGAGCAGGGCGGCGTCATTGCGTGCGCGCGCTCTTCAGATGACGCCGTGCACGCGCCCATATGAACCGTCGGAGTCCAAAAAAAAATGGTGGCCAGCGCTAGAGTGCAAAAGCTCCTCCGACGATATAAACTAGCGATCGCCGTCGGATTAACGATACTTTTGATCCAAGGACTCGTGGTATGGAGTTTGAGAAGTCTTGAAGAGGGCGAGTCCGAGGTAAGACGTGTCTTATTCAGTGTCATGGCAACAACACATGTGTAACCCCAGCACCACCCGCTAGCTGCTGTAACGTTATGAGCTAACAACTACACACAGTGTGGAGCTCACTCACGTGAGAGCCGCCAAGACGTCAACACGGACCGTTTCACTATTCTGTTAGGCCGTATGGTTCGCAGTCCTGTTCAGATGTTCGTAAAGTATGCCCACCATTGTGTTGGTGAGGGGCTGTGGGGGAACACGCAGAGGATGGGGGAACACGCAGAGGATGGGGGGCACGCAGAGGATGGGGGGCACGCAGAGGATGGGGGGCACGCAGAGGATGGGGGGGGGTACGCAGAGGATAGGGGGGCACGCAGAGGATGGGGGGCACGCAGAGGATAGGGGGGTACGCAGAGGATAGGGGAGACACGCAGAGGATAGGGGAGACACGCAGAGGATAGGGGGGGCACGCAGAGGATAGGGGGGGCACGCAGAGGATGGGGGGGGCACGCAGAGGATGGGGGGGCACGCAGAGGATGGGGGGGCACGCAGAGGATGGGGGGCACGCAGAGGATGGGGGGGGCACGCAGAGGATGGGGACCCCTTGGCCCTCTCTCGTTGTTATTAGATCCAATAACATTTGGGTCTAACTTGTGAAGAGATAAGGAGAGTAAACGGAATAACCTACATGATAAAAATAAAAAAAGCCTTGGTTTCCATTCGTGTTTTGAGAGTTTAATTTCTTAGTGTTTCAAGTCAGCGTTGTGTTAGGAATATATTTGGGAGTTTTTGTACCTAATGGATATTCGATAATGTCCCAACGACTTAAAATATATTTACTACGCGAGTAGCGTTACCTGATGCACAGAAGCGACTAATGTATGAACCACATTCCAGCTACACAGGGGGTGCGGCCGGGGGATGGAAGGGCTGGTTACCAGAAACATGTCAAGCTGTAGGAACCTTCCTTCAGCTCCAGGTGTGCTCTCCATGCACACCTGGAGCGCTAGCTCCAGGCGCTGGACCCGAGGCAGGGCCAGCTCGTCTCTCTAAAAGCTAACAGCGAGCCATGTAACAGGATCAGACCTCGCGGCGGTTCCCTCTGCATGCCACCGTTCGAGGCCATCCCAGCGTAGAACAGAAACCTCAGGAATGTGAGCTAAGGCGCTAGGTTTGGGATCCAGGCCGGGTTCTCGTCATGATGTGGCATGTGTGAGGCGAGTGCAATCTTTCCCCAAACTGAGAGCAGGGGTCCTAGAAAGCACATAGGTGCCTGGAGGCTATGGAGGGTTTCTGGGGGGGGGTGAATAGGGTGCAACTAAATGGAGAAAAGGAGCTAATACTGTCTATACTGTCAACACCTTATAAGGTGTTGGAAGTCTGAATAAGGAATTGTTTTGGGACCCTTCTCGGTTTAACTAAAAAGAAAGAAGAAGCGGGATGCATTGCTCGCTGCTCACGTGTTTTTTAGAAGGGACTTAAAAAGAGAAGACCGCCCCCACACACATTAGCCTCTGCACAGGCTCTCTGCTCTTTGTGCTGCGTTGGCCTGCTCATTAACCCAGCCATTTGAAGCCATGGAGCCCTTGGCGCCATGTATGGTATGTTATTGTTCGCTGGCGGTAATGCCTTTCAGAGACTGATTGGCTGTCAGCAGAAGGCAGCCGATGGCGTGTTGCTCTGGCTGGCAGCTAGTTCCCCGGCACCGGCCTGGCCTGGCTGCCAGTCTTCCCCTGTGGGACCAGATGACCGGTCCCACACATCTGGGGCCGGTGGGGTGTGGGACCAGATGACCGGTCCCGCAC
The DNA here is from genome assembly GCA_026745465.1 of Lota lota. NCBI lineage: Eukaryota > Metazoa > Chordata > Actinopteri > Gadiformes > Lotidae > Lota > Lota lota. The sequence goes on along the minus strand of JACYXH010000137.1, from coordinate 337,438 downwards.
ATCTGGGGCCGGTGGGGTGTGGGACCAGATGACCGGTCCCACACATCTGGGGCCGGTGGGGTGTGGGACCAGATGACCGGTCCCGCACATCTGGGGCCGGTGGGGTGTGGGACCAGATGACCGGTCCCGCACATCTGGGGCCGGTGGGGTGTGGGACCAGATGACCGGTCCCGCACATCTGGGGCCGGTGGGGTGTGGGACCAGATGACCGGTCCCGCACATCTGGGGCCGGTGGGGTGTGGGACCAGATGACCGGTCCCAGACCGGTCCCACACATCTGGGGCCGGTGGGGTGTGGGACCAGATGACCGGTCCCGCACATCTGGGGCCGGTGGGGTGTGGGACCAGATGACCGGTCCCGCACATCTGGGGCCGGTGGGGTGTGGGACCAGATGACCGGTCCCAGACCGGTCCCACACATCTGGGGCCGGTGGGGTGTGGGACCAGATGACCGGTCCCACACATCTGGGGCCGGTGTGGCATCTGACCGCCTGCTGCCATGCGGTCAGACTCACTGCTATCCCTCGCCGAGGCACATATTTCCGGGTCCGTTTGGCAGGGTTTAGAAAGCCTGTGTGCAGCTTGGCATGGTGTTCCCAGCAGAAGTCCAAAATCGCTCGAGTTTGTGTGCTGTTTGTTTTCTTTTGTCGTCTGGAGACGGGGGTATTTTTGACTTCAACCAGGAGCGAGTGAGTTTGTGTTTAGATGCAGCTTTTACGGTAGTTCCTTCCTCTATTGTGCTCTCTGGCCATAAGTGGCACAACAAAACCACAACAACGCCACACACACCAACTACGCAAGTCGCCCCAAGGACAAGAGGAAGCAGCGTTTCTCTGTCCGTTTTCTGTACTTTGGCATCAGGTTTTCCTGAAGTAGAGGAAAAGCGTATCGGAGCCGTATTGAATTTGACAGCCGAACGCGAGCTCTTTGCTCAAAGGTTCGTACCTTAGGGCGCCGGCGTCAGCCCGACCTTCAGTGTGTCGTCTATTTAAAGTGGATCATCCTTGAGCTGCCTACAAAGTGCGATGAGACGATCCTTTATTCATACACAACAGCAACAAGCATATCAATACTCATACGGGTCACCGCGGCGACACAGAATGTTTCAATGGCATTGGCCGTTTCAACATCAAAACAGGTCCTCTTTCTTTGAAGGTTCGGCCACGGTTTTGATCTGTGCGCCCCCAGGTCATTGGGGTCAGGGTGTGACGCTACTGCCAGCGCACTTTGAATCTCTGACTAGTTGGACTCTTTCTCCTAACCCCCTGGGTTGACCTGCCCGATGCGGTCCGTCCATGATGTTGTTACTTGTGTTAATGATTCGTCCAAAGTTGGTGCGTCGAGGTGCTCTGCATGGATTTTGCCTGGTTGTTTAATTGTTTTTGTTTTAAGACTTTGTTTTTTTTAGCTGACACACAATTATATACTTATAATTGTGTTATATTTGGTTTCTGAAGTATTTCTAGGCCGGATGTTTAGTATTCTGGTGCATCTCTTTGGAACCCAGTCCAAGCCCAAATGAATCTCCTCAGTATTTAATTAAACACACACACACACACACACACTCACTCACTCACTCACTCACTCACTCACGAGCAAGGGACTGGTGTCTGGTTGTAGCTTAGCTGTCTTTGCCTGGATGACGTATGGAGTCATTAATACTCTTGCTGGAGTGACACCCAGTGTTTGCCTCCTTATTAGCTGGCTGCAGTGGGAAGCAATAATGCAAGCAGCATTCACTCTGCTGATGCTACGTTTCCTTCTCAGCCCACTGTACACACACACACACATACGCACACGCACACATGCACACACACACACACAGGCTATATAATGGTCTGATGAGTTCGGACTTTGTCTTTGCAACGTTTTCAAAGCTTTCCAGTTAGGCTTAGCTTCCCGTCTGTGTGTGTCAGGTCAGGGCTGATGAGTCTGTGTGTGTGTGTGTGTGTGTGTGTTTTGTATTTGTAGATGCACCATGTTGGGCAGTTGGGCACCTGTCCCTATGTGTTTTGCTCTGTACCACAGTTCCTCCCTCCCCACCACTGAACGGTGTCTCGGTGTAGGCGTCTTTCCCAGATTACCTTCACACAAAAAGGCTTTGCTATAAATATCCCAGCTCAGGGTGAGATGAGAACCACAGCAACAGGGCGAAGGCAGACCCCCCCCCCCCCCCCGCAGTCCTGCTCGTCTCTGTGCACGTTTTCATTCCTTTGAGTGTGAATAATCCTCTCATCCTCTTCCTCTCCGCGGTGTCTGTGTCCCTCTTCCTCCCGTGGCAGGACTAACCCTCTCTCTCTCTCTCTCCCTCTCTCTCTCTCTCTCTCTCTCTCTCCCTCTCTCTCTCCCTCTCTCTCTCTCTCTCCCTCTCTCTCTCTCTCTCTCTCTCTCTCTCTCTCTCTCTCTCTCTCTCTCTCTCTCTCTCTCTCTCTCCCTCTCTCTCTCTCCCTCTCTCTCTCTCTCTCTCTCTCTCTCTCTCTCTCTCTCTCTCTCTCTCTCTCTCTCTCTCTCTCTCTCTCTCTCTCTCTCTCTCTCTCTCTCTCTCTCTCTCTCTCTCTCTCCCCCTCCCTCCCTCTCTCTCTCTCTCTCTCTCTCTCTCTCTCTCTCCCTCCTCCCTGGCGGTCCGTCCCGCTCCTCAGAAGAAGACGCGGCGGTCCAAGCTCCCCGACCACAACAACCCGCACCCCAAGCGCGACCCGGCGGCCTGGGAGAGGCGGAGCTCCCTCGCCCCGGCGAGGAGCGGGGGCCGATGGAGCGCCAGGCCGGAGCGGGCGGGCGGCACGGCGGCCGGCGCCCCCGTCAGGCGAGGCGCCGGCCGCCAGGCGAAGCGCCGCCTCCCGCCGCAGGGCCGCACGACCGAGCAGGCCGCCGGCGCCATGGGAGGCGCGGGGGACGGGGTGGGCGCCGCCGCCCTGGCCCCCCCCGACCCCCCGGGCAGCCGCAACTTCAGCGAGGGCCGGGCCAAGCCGCCGGCCCCGGGGGTCGCCGGCGAGCCGGGCAGCGTGGACGGGGCCGCCCAGGTCCCCGGCGTGGGCGACTTCGTGCCCAAATGTGACATCATCGGCAAGGACGCGCTGTCGGCGCTGCACCGCGCCGGCTCGCAGGCGTGCCGGCGGGAGATCGCCGACATCGTGTGCCGGCACCAGGCCGGCCAGCTCATGCCCAAGGCCCTGCCGCAGTTCTGCCCCCGCGCCGGTGAGCTCTCCTCCCCATTATCCCTCACTCCCTCACTGGCGCCCCAGATCATGTTGAGTCACGGCTTCTCAGCCGCTGAGCCTTCTTCAATAGATGCAGCTCCCGCGGCCAAACCTAAGGGAGTGTTTTCGTGGACTCTGTGGTTTCGTTCCTGCTCTCCCTGACTCAGAACTTCTTCAACAGACCTGCCAGTAACAGACCTGCCAGTAACAGACCTGCCAGTAACAGACCTGCCAGTAACAGACCTACCAGGAACAGACCTACCAGTAACAGACCTACCAGTAACAGTGTTGTTCTGTCCAGGAACAGACCTACCAGTAACAGACCTACCAGTAACAGACCTACCAGTAACAGACCTACCAGTAACAGTGTTCTGTCCAGGAACAGACCTACCAGGAACAGACCTACCAATAACAGACCTACCAGTAACAGACCTGCCAGTAACAGACCTGCCAGTAACAGACCTACCAGTAACGGACCTGCCAGTAACAGACCTGCCAGTAACGGACCTACCAGGAACAGACCTACCAGTAACAGACCTGCCAGTAACAGACCTGCCAGTAACAGTGTTCTGTCCAGGAACAGACCTACCAGTAACAGACCTACCAGTAACAGTGTTCTGTCCAGGAACAGACCTACCAGTAATAGTTTTATTCTGTCCAGGAACAGTAAAGAAAGTGCTTGTTGGCCCATTTTACCGTCATAGTTGTGTACCATTAACCCCGAGCTCTTCTTGATGTGCCCTCAGGCCATAACACACCGAAATAACTGAAGAATACCAAATGTATTTATAATAGATAATGACTAAAACGTAATAATGCTTTGTCAACAGGGGCTGTACATGTCCTCTCTGAGAAAGCCATTAAATTCCTTTCTGATTGAATTTTAATTAGCTCCGAGTTGAAATGTTTAATGAGTTTGAGGAACTTTTAGTTTAATTAAATCTTGTGGGATTAAGCACATTTAGTTTGATACCACCGGCTGACGTTGGTGTGCATGCTGAAATGATACTTCAGGAGGAAATGTACTCGAGTGCTTGCTGCCTATGCATCCATTTTGGACGTGTTGGTAGTAATGATTTTCTGCTCATTGTTTAGTAACTTGATTAAGAACTTCTTATAAATGATTGGTCATTGCGTGAAGACAGTGTTGTGTTTGAAACGGCCTCAGCGTTCCTCGTTTTGAGACGTGGCGAATCGTTTTCACTAGCGAAGGTCTCGGTATTTAACGCTGAGTTTACAACAACTCCTGAGACGTCACAAAATGGCGGCGTGTCCCCAACAAAGCATCCCATGATGCATTCTGATGTACAAGCCGTATCGAGAGCCTGGTCTTCACAGTAGTCTCTCTCGCTCTCTCTCTCGCTCTCTCTCTCTCGCTCTCTCTCTCGCTCTCTCTCTCTCGCTCTCTCTCTCTCTCTCTCTCTCTCGCTCTCTCGCTCTCTCTCTCTCGCTCTCTCTCTCTCTCTCTCTCTCTCGCTCTCTCTCTCTCGCTCTCTCGCTCTCTCGCTCTCGCTCTCGCTCTCTCTGCAGCCGGGGTGTCCGGTCCGGTCCAGGCCGCCGAGCAGCAGAGCAACGTCCTGTCCCGGGTGGAGCACCCTGTGAGGGTGGAGCACCCTGTGAGGGTGGAGCACCCTGTGAGGGTGGAGCACCCTGTGAGGGTGGAGCACCCTGTGAGGGTGGCCTACGTGCTCATGGTGCATGGCCGCGCGGTGCGGCAGCTCAAGCGCCTCATCAAGGCCATCTACCACCGCGACCACTACTACTACATCCACGTAGACAAGGTGAGCACCCCACTACTACATCCACGTAGACAAGGTGAGCACCCCACTACTGCACCCCACTACTGCACCCCACTACTACATCCACGTAGACAGTGGGAGCACCCCACTACTGCACCCCACTACTACATCCACGTAGACAAGGTGAGCACCCCACTACTGCACCCCACTACTACATCCACGTAGACGAGGTGAGCACCCCACTACTACATCCACGTAGACGAGGTGAGCACCCCACTACTACATCCACGTAGACAAGGTGAGCACCCCACTACTACATCCACGTAGACAATGGGAGCACGGATCAGTGGATCAGGCACCCCCACCAAAGATCCTCGCTTGTCCAACGTTCCCTGTGGGCAGCGGTGGAATGCTACTTACTGCCCACACTAGCATAAGTATTCCATAATAAATGTCCTGAGTTATTGATAATGTTGCTAAATCCCTGCTCTGGTACATCTACAGACATCTCAAGTCAAATGTGTTATCCCACTAGGGGACATTTTGTTGCAGCCAGATAAAAACACATCAAATCCGTCATAAATACAACATGAAAGACACCATACCAGACAGGACACAAACACAACAACACAATACAGTACAGTGACAATACAGCACAGTGCAAGATCACTTCAGGTGAAGTGACTGAGTGCAGAAAGGGCTTAGTGCAATCACTTGGGCAAATTCAGCCTTCTCATTGCAGTGCAAACAAAAGAGTCTTTGCATTTTTTTTTACCTCTGACTTGGAACTGTATATGGTCTAGAACAGGGGTGTCAAACTCATTTTCACCCTGGGCCACATCAGCATTATGGTGGCCCTCAAAGGGCCGGTTGTAACTGTAAGACTATGTAAATACTCCTTAACATATTATTAAATAACTAATAAAGCACATTGCTCTGTGTTATTATAACATAAATCCATTTAATTGATCAGGTTAAGAAACCACATTACTCCATCAAACAAAGATCAAACCTAGTCAAGTGAATAACAAAGACAAATATTATCAAACACATGTCATTACATCAATCAAATGTCATCTTCCACCTTCTAGACTCTAGAAGGTGGAAGATGTAGAGTTCCATAGAGAGACTGCGCTGTCATCCTCCCAGTTCCGCCGACAGGAGATGACCCAAACGCCCCATCCAGTGAAACCATGTTCTAATGGATCCAAGACCGGCTGTGTTGGCTTTCCTCTCAGCCACCACCCATTAGCCAGCCTCTCTGCCGCGGCTAATGGGCATTCAAATAAAACGCTAAATCCTCAACCTGGAGCCAACAAGCTGATTATCGCCAGCGCTGTGTTTCCCCCACATTTCAACGGTTATTTTCTCTCTCTGTCTCTGTCTCTCGCTCTCTCTCCCCTCCCCCTCTCTCTCTCTCTCTCTCTCTCTCTCTCTCTCTCTCTCTCTCTCTAACTCTCTCTCTCTCTCTCTCTCTTTCTCTCTTTCTTTCTTTCTTTCTTTCTTTCTTTCTTTCTTTCTTTCTTTCTTTCTTTCTTTCTTTCTTTCTTTCTTTCTTTCTTTCTGTCTTTCTGTCTGTCTGTCTGTCTGTCTGTCTGTCTGTCTGTCTGTCTGTCTGTCTGTCTGTCTCTCTGTCTGTCTCTCTGTCTCTCTCTCTGTCTCTCTCTCTGTCTCTCTCTCTGTCTCTCTCTCTGTCTCTCTCTCTCTCTCTCTCTCTCTCTCTCCCTCCCTCCCTCCCTCCCCCAGCGCTCCGGCTACATGCACCGGGAGGTCCTGCAGATGGCCCAGCAGTACAGCAACGTGCGCGCCACTCCCTGGCGCATGGTGACCATCTGGGGCGGGGCCAGCCTGCTGAAGGCCTACCTGCACAGCATGCAGGACCTGCTCTCCATGCTGGACTGGGAGTGGGACTTCTTCATCAACCTCAGCGCCACAGACTTCCCCACCAGGTGGGAGTGACCACAGACTTCTGGTTTACGTTGAGGTTTCCCAAAGGTCATGGCGGTCGCGCTCATCACTGTGGCGTCACGGCGACGCTGTGGTCTCACACAGACCCGTGGGCCGTTGTACCGCCGACCAAATAACAGCTGCCCGTGTCAGCGCTGTACCTGTTACGTCACAGTTACCTTTGCGGTTACAGTCGTCTGTATGTAGGAATATGCACGTTTCCCGGCTGGGATATGAATCGATGCTGCGCTTGGTGGTAATTGTCTCTGGCATGTCCCTACGTAGACGGGTCCTTTGTAGGGTGGCTTTGTTATTCTAGATTCACTCACTTCGTTGACCTGCAGGGACTTGCACTTGTTACACACAGGCCACAAGACGAAACGCAGCCAGCTCATTGGCCAGATGAGACGGCGTATGCCCTGGCCAAACTGTTGTCGGCCAGTGATGCTCAGTGGCAGCACAGCTTCCTCTCCCTCAGAGGCTCAGCCCTCGCTGTATGTCCTAGTCTGAGCCTGTAGCTAGTAGCTCACCACTTAAGGAAATGGCTGTCAGCCCCCTACGGACTTATAGCTACAGTGTTCAATTGTCAATCTACTCCTGTTCATTTAGTTTTTGGCTCCTCTCTCTTCTCACCTTCTCTCTTGCTCTCACTCACTCACTCACTCACTCTCTCGCTCTCTCTCTCTCTCGCCCTCTCTCTCTCTGCAGGACCAACGATGAGCTGGTGGCCTACCTCTCTCAGAACAGAGACAAGAACTTCCTCAAGTCCCACGGGAGGGAGAACACCAGGTGAGGGCCTCCAGCGAGGCTGTTACCCTCACCTCTCACCGTGTCCATCCACTGGAACAAATGATGCAGGGTTTATTCTGATCGTCTCCAACCGGTCCAGATGGTTCTGTGTAACAGAACCATCTGGGAAGTCGTCCTTGGAAACTGATGGAAAAGGGCAGGCACTTTAGAAATATACTTTGCAGGTGATTGGATGAGCCATCTGTCTATCAGGTAGCTCAGGTAGGTCCTTGTAAGACACAGAGTGGTCCTCACCACTGTGGTCAGAAGCATGACTTGAAGCCTGGCGAGATGGATGGATTCTCGAGTGATTGCGGTCTCGCGAATACAGCTGCCTCGCAAAGAAAGGTGATCGTCGATCGGTCACTGGTCGGTCACTGGTCGGTCACTGGTCGGTCACTGGTCGGTCACTGGTCTCTGTAAACGAGAGGCAGTGAAGCTCAGGTGTTCCCGGACGCTCCCACTCAAAGAAAAACTAAAAACACAGTTAGCGCGTAGCAAAATGTAGCAGGGCATCCTTTGGTTGGTTGAGTCACTGAGGAAGGAAATGCATGAAATGCATTATTCAAACGGTTGGTAATGATGTCCTGTGTTGTGTCCCCACAGTGTATCAGTCGTACTCCCAGAAGGGGAAATGTCGTCTATTTACGATAACGCTGAAAGCCTATCTGACACACAGTCTCCCGTTTGCTACCTTTAGCGAGTGGCGTCTAGTCTCTAGCGAAGAGGCCCAGATTGTTCTTCCTAACGTCAGCTCAACTTTATTAGTATAGCACCTTTCATACAACCCTTCAACCCCGAGTGCAGATTAAAACGACACGGACAAAAAGATCACTGACTAAATAGACAACAAGAGATTGACTAGATCAACAGTAAAATGTTAAAAAGACATAAACGTCAGTCAAATCAATAAACACAAGGGATCAAAATGGTACAAAACCAGGAAGGAGACGTTAAAACTGTGGCTCAGAGAGAGAGACTCCATGTCAGACTCCCCGTGCTCCTCTGGTCTGGGGGGCCGATCAGCCAGAGGATCTGGGGGACCGTGGGCACATTTCTCAAAGCAGATCTGAGATCCGCCCGAGGACGGAACAGTGTAGCAATCAAAACCCTTTCACATGAAATCGACTGAATAATTAATGTTAAAAGATGAGCACAAATTTGCACTGCAGGCTTCTCTCACGGGAGACATCCTCGCTTCGCTTTCGACCAATCAGGCAAGAGCAAAGAGGGGCCTGTGGCTCCACTTGGTTAATACATAACATAAGGCGGCCCATGTGTACATCAACACCAACACCTGCACCTACATCACCAAGACAAATTCCTTGTATGTTTAAAAAACGTACTTGGCAATAAAGCTTTTCTGATTCTGATTCTGAACGGCTGCCCAGTCTGAACACCCATCTTGACTGTCCTCGGTCTCATCGGGCCTCCTCCTAACCCTATCCCCCCCCCCCCTCCCCTCCAGGTTCATCAAGAAGCAGGGGCTGGACCGGCTCTTCCACGAGTGCGACAACCACATGTGGCGGCTGGGCGAGCGGGGCATCCCGGAGGGCCTGGACGTGTCGGGGGGCTCCGATTGGTTCGCCCTCACCCGCCGCTTCGTGGAGTACGCCGTGACCTCGCCGGACGACCTGGTGGCCGGGCTGAAGCAGTTCTACACCTACGCCCTGCTGCCCGCCGAGGTGGGGGTCGAACGCACGGCTCTCTGGAGTCCGCACCCCCGCTGTCGTGTCCAGACTAGACGTCCACCCCAGCGCCGCGTCTTTTTTAAATCGATGCAAATCATGACCCCCCCCCCCCCCCCGAAAATGCATGAAATGTTTTTTATTCACTTTGTAAGGCGCTGTGTAAGAATTTGAACGCGTTCATCTGCTGACACTGGGTTCATAATCACGTCATTCGTAGGCCGATGAGGCAATTAATGACGCGTTGCATCCATTCTACGTAATTGCCGGGCCGGTGTTATTTCCAAAAGATGCGTGGAAACATGGTTGTTGTGGTTCTTACTTAGCGCCGGGGGGGCGGGGGGCTAACAACGGCTGCCGGGCCGGTTCTGGCCCCTCATTGTTCGCCTAGCAAAAGGACCTAACACCGTGCTCCTTCTCCTCCCCCAGTCCTTCTTCCACACGGTGCTGGGGAACAGCCACATGTGCGACTCGCTGGTGGACAACAACCTGCGCGTCACCAACTGGAACCGCAAGCTGGGCTGCAAGTGCCAGTACAAGCACATCGTGGACTGGTGCGGCTGCTCGCCCAACGACTTCAAGCCCGCCGACCTCATCCGCATCCAGGTCAGCGTGCGGGTCGTGCGGAGGGCAGAACCAGGGGGGGGGGGGGGCCCTAAGCCCGTTCTGTGCGCATGTGAGACTTATGGTAGCGCCGTTGCAAAATCCAATTTGAGGGGAGCTTTTGAATTGGCTTTTCGTTGAAACCGCCTGCTGGTCACGCATAGGCGCTGATGAGAGCAGACGGAAGGAGTAGCTACAAGCCGATGGTGTTCCTGACGGACGCTTAGCTGTTACCAGCTCCACTGTAGTTCATCTTTAAAGGCCACAAGGCCGCCAGGTCAGAGTAATGGACTCCTAAACAGGTGACCTTCGAATGAATTCCCTCTGCTGTCTGCTGTTTATATACGCTCCCTGTGTCAGTTCAAAGCCTCCTGCGGTCTAACTCGTCCAGGAACAAGGCCGCTTAACTGGCTTAGCGCCACAGAGTTGGCATCGATGTAGTTCATAAAGTGCATGAATGGACAACGAAATGTGTCTCAGGGTCTCATACAGCAAATTGCAAGTGTTTGATAGCCAAACCACAGCTCTGTGAGGTCAAAGACTCACAGGGCTATTGTAAAGAAGTTCCTTCCTGCCATGTGTACAAGGAAATCCTCGCACTTCGCCGCAGCCCTGTCTCGATCAGTCATGATCGCCGTGAACCATGTGGCATTACTGATCCACCTCCATGTTCTTTTATGTCTCATAGTTTAAAACCAAATCCTCTCTCTCTTGTGATGTCCAGCAACTGACCCGGTCCACGTTCTTCGCCCGTAAGTTTGAGTCTACGGTCAACCAGGAGGCCATTGAGATCCTGGACACGCACCTGTACGGCCAGTACGCCCCCGGCACGGTGGCGGTCAAGGCCTACTGGGAGAGCCTGTACGAGCAGGCGGACGGCGTGGGCTCGCTCAGCGACGTGCAGCTCACTGCCTTCCTGTCCTTCTTCCGCCTGGGGCTCAAGAGCCTGGAGACGGCCCAGCGCAAAGTGGAGACCTGCAGGTGACGTCCTCACATGGTAGAGGAGGCAGTGTGTTAGCATAGTGGGGACCTGAAGGTTAGGTCCTCACATGGTAGAGGAGGCAGTGTGTTAGCATAGTGGGGACCTGCAGGTGACGTCCTCACATAGTGGGAGAGGAGGCAGTGTGTTAGCATAGTGGGGACCTGCAGGTGACGTCCTCACATGGTAGAGGAGGCAGTGTGTTAGCATAGTGGGGACCTGAAGGTTAGGTCCTCACATAGTGGGAGAGGAGGCAGTGTGTTAGCATAGTGGGGACCTGCAGGTGACGTCCTCACATGGTAGAGGAGGCAGTGTGTTAGCATAGTGGGGACCTGCAGGTGACGTCCTCACATGGTAGAGGAGGCAGTGTGTTAGCATAGTGGGGACCTGCAGGTGACGTCCTCACATGGTAGAGGAGGCAGTGTGTTAGCATAGTGGGGACCTGCAGGTGACGTCCTCACATAGGTGGGAGAGAGGAGGCAGTGTGTTAGATGGTCCGTACAATTTCACATATATTTCCTGCTGCATTTCATCTTAAGGATTTTTGCTTAGTTGTTTGGGTAGAATAGTTATTTATATACTCAGCACTGACGGCTGAAGTCTGTGCTAATGCATTGATTTTGTGTTGATTTCTTTTTTTGTTTTCTGTTCTGTAGGTACAATCCGATCGGCTTTCCTGTCTCGGTGCACCTGTATTTCTACGACGACCGTTTCCAGGGATATCTGGTGCGCCAGGAAGTGCAGAACATAGGGTCGAAGGTCAGGGAGGTGCTCGAGGTGTGGGCAGTGCCTCAGGCTACCCTGGTTTTGGAGTCCAACCTCAAGGAGTTTGAAAGACTGAAGAACCTGGAGGTGAGTCCACGCTAGGCCACAGCAGAAAGGCAAATCCAGGAAGAACGCCAAATCTATTCTGGAAGAACAAAACACCTCCGAGGCAGTTCTGCTCGGAGGAGGAGTAAATGTGTTCGCTGGACGAAGGATTCTAACTGTTGTTGTGTGCATCAAGAAAAGTAGTGGGGATGGGGGGGGGGGGGGGTCCACCTTATTGTAGATGCATTTTTGGTTTTCATTCAAACTCAATGCTATCCTGTTGCAGTAAACTAAAATGGGCTCATCTTCATGTTTTCCTCATTCAGGCTAACTAGCCTGCTCATTCAGGCTAAGTAGCCTGCTCATTCAGGCTAACTAGCCTGCTCATTCAGGCTCATTCAGACCGTGTTCCTTGTCCTAATGCGTGTGCTGCTGTGTGGCAGTGCTGCGGTCATTGTGTTTCTGACCTGCATGTGTGGACTACCCACCAAAGGCCCTACCTGATGCGTGATGCCCCCCCCCCCCCCCCCGCAGATCGGCACCGAGTGGGACCCCAAGGAGAGAATCTTCCGGAACTTCGCGGGCGTGATGGGGCCGCTGGACGAGCCCCAGGCGGTGCAGAAGTGGGCGCGCGGGCCCAACCTCACGGCCACCGTGGTGTGGATCGACCCGGCGCAGGTGGTGGCGGCGTCCTACGAGGTGGGCGTGGCCGTGGACGCCGAGTACACGCAGTACAAGCCGCCGCTGCAGCGGCCCCTGAGGCCGGGCGCCTGGACGGTGCGCGTGCTGAAGCGCTGGGAGCGCGTGGCCGAGGTGCGCTTCCTGGTGCTGCCGCTGGCCTTCAAGGGGAAGACGCCGCTGCGTCGAGGTACGCCGGCCGCCCGCGGCTCTTTCTCACTGGGAGGCATGAAGCGGAGGGAGGCCGAGGGGCCGTGGGAATGCCAGGGTTGTTCGGCCCCTCGGTGTTCAGGGGTGGTGTTTGTAGGAGGTTTGTTTTGTGGGGGTAGGGATCGTTACGACCCTCCCGGGGTTTCGGACGTACCAGGGACGCAGCACGAAGGGGATTAGAATGGTTCTGGGAACAGAAGCAGGCTGAACGAGGTGGGCCCTCCGTTAGGACCCCCTCCATTAGGGCCCTCCATTAGGGCCCCCTCTGTTAGGACCCCCTCTATTAGGGCCCCCTCTGTTAGGACCCCCTCTAATAGGGCCCTCCATTAGGACCCCCTCCATTAGGGCCCCCTCTGTTAGGGCCCTCCATTAGGACCCCCTCCATTAGGGCCCCCTCTGTTAGGGCCCTCCATTAGGGCCCCCTCTGTTAGGACCCCCTCTATTAGGGCCCTCCATTAGGACCCCCTCTGTTAGGACCCCCTCTGTTAGGATCCCCTCTATTAGGGCCCTCCATTAGGACCCCCTCCATTAGGACCCCCTCCGTTAGGGCCCCCCCTGTTAGGACCCCCTCTGTTAGGGCCCTCCGTTAGGGCCCTCCGTTAGGGCCCTCCGTTAGGGCCCCCTCTGTTAGGGCCCCCTGTGAACACCCTCTTGTGCTTCTGTTTCAGACGAGGACGGCTGGCTCCACGCGGGTCCTCCAGGGAACCTCTACCTGGATCAGGACTTCCAGCAGCTCAGCTCGGTGCTGGAGCTGCCGCCCCAGGAGCCGGCCCTGCAGGAGGCCCAGCGCCGGGCCCAGCTGGTGGGTCAGCCCCTGGAGGCCTGGGTGGACGCCAGCGTCGGGGCCTTCTGGCTGACCGGGGACCTGTGTACCACCAGCAGCGCCTCGCCCAGCTCCCCCTGCCCGGCCCTGGCCCCCTGCACTAAGACCTCCTGGAGCGCCCTGTCCCCGGACCCCAAGTCGGAGCTGGGGCCGGTCAAGAGTGACGGCCGCATCAGGTAGCCCCCCCCCCCCCCCCTGCGGAGCCCGGCCCTCGCTGAAGGCTTCCTCAATCACAGACTCCCGGAGCAACAGCTGGACCTGCTGTGTGTGTGTGTGTGTGTGTGTGTGTGTGTGTGTGTGTGTGTGTGTGTGTGTGTGTGTGTGTGTGTGTGTGTGTGTGTGTGTGTGCGTGTGTGCGTGTGTGCGTGTGTGCGTGTGTGCGTGTGTGCGCGTGCGTCTCCTTGGACACGGAGCTTAGTCTTATTCCAACAAGAGTCTTCCTACACTGTGGCGAGCCAAGATGGCGTCCGTGGGGTGAGGCCGTTTGAGACGGGCGCGCGGCGTGTAAAAAGGCTTGGAAGGGCAGAAGCACAAGTGAGGAGACTGTGTGTAGTCCTCCACCAACCTAGGCCCTGACCGCCCACAGCTGTCCCGTCGCCATGGCTCGTCCTCTGTCCTGCTTTCAGAGGACAGCCGAGACCTCGAAAGCAGCTTGTCCTTTTTCTTTCCGTTTTCAAAGCGCGCACGCAAAGTGCACTTTTTACGGTAAGACCACCTTAACGAGGAGGAGCGAGGGAGGAGCGAGGGAGGAGCGAGGGAGGAGCGAGGGAGGAGCGAGGGAGGAGCGAGGGAGGAGCGAGCGAGGAGCGAGCGAGGAGCGAGGGCCGGCCGCTCCCAATCAGTTCCTTTGGTCGGGAGACGGACAGACGGATCACGGACCGACGTCGCCGTGGCGATCGCCGGGACAATGCAACGAGGCGTCCGCTCGTCAGTGTGGAGTTTGCACGCGGCGCATCACAACGTGTCGTGGTGCGGGACACGGCCGTCACAGTGGGACGTGTTGTGTTTTATCGTCATGGCGACGCAATACCGCCGAAACACTTACCTACGAGGGACGGACGGCCCCCTCGCGGACGACGTCCTCACCCTCCACCGTCTGTGAAGGTGGGGTTCCTCCTCTGTGGACGGCCCCCCCGTGCGGCTGCACCCTGCAGGGGTCCCTCAGGGCCTGGACCAGGGGGGACTCGGCCCTCTTTGTGTCTTTTCTTTTGGTTTGTTTTTATGTTCTTAGTTTTTAACACTGCACACCGTGTCACGTATTTAAGTGTAGCTGAATTGTTGTTGTTTTTTTTATATATGTATTTCATGCTTTCCGAACGTCCGTCGTTTGTTTGTGTCATTATGGCCGTTTCAAACGGTGGGACTGGTGTGGTGATGGTTTGGACTCCTGTCGCTGGAGTTGGTTCTCGCTGAGCCCTGGACCAGTAGGGGTTCTCCAAGCCGTTCGGTTCGTCTTGGGTTTTGGGTTTTGTCTCA
>JACYXH010000137.1:282500-315000 GCA_026745465.1 Lota lota | reverse complement strand
ACATAACAACAACAACAACAACAACAACAACAACAGCAGCAACACAACCCCTGTGATTAACAGTGGATTGTGTTACGGGTGAACCTACTATTAAAAGCTAAACGTTGCAGCTCTCCCTCCCTGATGAGGTATGCATGTACAGCGTGACGTGTGACAACGTGTGACGACGCGTGACGACGCGTGACAACGTGTGCAAACCGCGAGGGTCCTTTACCTGCCTTTTTGGTTGATTTGGAGCCACGGCACAGAAGTATCGTGATCACCACCCTTACTGATGTTACCAAGGGGTGACTTGTTGCAGAGGGAGAGAGAGAGAGAGAGGGGAGAGG
Organism: Lota lota; assembly: GCA_026745465.1. Classification (NCBI taxonomy): domain Eukaryota; kingdom Metazoa; phylum Chordata; class Actinopteri; order Gadiformes; family Lotidae; genus Lota; species Lota lota. The sequence continues at coordinate 314,671 of JACYXH010000137.1, read as the reverse complement.
GGGAGGGGGAGAGAGGAGAGGGGAGAGAGAGGGAGAGGGGGAGAGAGAGAGGGGGAGAGAGAGAGAGAGAGAGAGAGCTCAATAAAGTGGAACAATTTCAGACATAATTGTTATTTTCTGTACAGTTTAAAGAGTGGGTGCATGTAGGCCTACAGGCCTACTCTGCGTGTATACGGAGCCAGATTGGAAAGGGCTTATTTTACCGCTGTTGAGGTGATTCCTATGGGTAATCATACGGTGCAGTATGAAGTATGCTCATCACATTGACTAGTGCTCTTACTATGCCTGCTCTTATTGAAGGGATGCACCCCTTCCAAAAAAAAGATGAAAAGTTATCAAGGAATAGATAAATAATGTGCAATCCCTCCTCCCCCACTCCCCAAAAAGAAAGAAAAACAACAGCTGTTATTGATGAGCTTAGCACAGACTTGTAACATGAAAACTAATATTTGAATATTAAAAACCAATCATAATGGGCCGCTTGTCTTTTGGAGTTTAGATTTGACTGATTCACTTCAATATGCTTGTTTGAAATGGTCTAAAATGTAAACCAGTGCGTGTGTATCGCCATCGCTGACCTATTCTAAATATCATCTTCTATCATCTTCTTCATCTTCATCTTCTATTATCGTCTAAATAACGTTGCATGTCCAACCGTTGTGGGGACCGAACAGTCTGGTAAGCAGGCAGTTCCCCCTAGCAACCTGGTCCGGCTGTAACCTCTGGCCTGTTCCCCCCCCCCCCCCCCCCCCCCCCCCCCCCCCCCAGGTGATGCTGCTGGGAGACTCGGCTGTGGGGAAGACCTGCGTACTGGTGCGCTTCAAAGATGGCGCCTTCCTGGGGGGAAACTTCATAGCCACCGTGGGAATAGACTTCAGGGTGAGAGGCCAAAGGTCAATTCAGTCTCAGTGAGCGGAGGACAGGTGTGTGTCAGCCAATCAGAGGTGATGCATGAAACGGCATGCGCATAACCCAGAGAGAGAGAGTCGTCTAACGCAAGTGCACGCAAACGGGATTTGGATCTCCTTTTTAAAATGAAAAAAGCAAAAATGAGCATGGAAATCAGTCTCATTCGCCGTTGACAAATGAAACAAACCACAACATACAACGTCCTGTTTCACTGAGATGGTAACTTCCTGTCCTGTTTCAGAGCGGTTTGTTGTTTGATATGGTAAAATGGCATATGGCTTTGGTCAAAGTTATTCCCGTCGCCATCTTGAGAGATGTGCTCCAGCTGCTGCTTCTTCCCCTCCGCCACGACACACGGTGTGACAGAGGTCAGAGGTCACGGTGCAACCGTTCAGGAATAACCTCACGCTGTGGCCGACGGCACCCCGCCGAGAGGATCGGATCGAGGTTCCCCGTCGAGTCATTTCCAGTCAGCTGTCCGTCCTCTGCTGGGCGATGAAGACGGAGCCACCCGTCTTCATCGTCTCCCATCGTCTCCCATCGTCTCCCATCGTCTCCCATCGTCTCCCATCGTATCCCATAGTTCTGTCCTCGTACAACGGCCACACATTATTTCAAAGGTTTGAGGCGTCGGCATGTTAGGAACCGGAAGAGTACCAAACCAAACTGTTGTAACGTTTAAGGAGGAGGCCGTAGGGGAACCAGTCTGGAAGGAGATTTGATAAACGCTCTTATTGTGGTAATTCCCAGTGTATCCAAAGTAGGCCCCGGTACACGCTCTTATTTTGGTAATTCCCAGTGTATCCAAAGTAGGCCCCGGTACGCGCTCTTGTTTTGGTAATTCCCAGTGTATCCAAAGTAGGCCCCGGTACACGCTCTTATTTTGGTAATTCCCAGTGTATCCAAAGTAGGCCCCGGTACGCGCTCTTGTTTTGGTAATTCCCAGTGTATCCAAAGTAGGCCCCGGTACGCGCTCTTATTTTGGTAATTCCCAGTGTATCCAAAGTAGGCCCCGGTACACGCTCTTATTTTGGTAATTCCCAGTGTATCCAAAGTAGGCCCCGGTACGCGTTCTTGTTTTGGTAATTCCCAGTGTATCCAAAGTAGGCCCCGGTACGCGCTCTTGTTTTGGTAATTCCCAGTGTATCCAAAGTAGGCCCCGGTACGCGCTCTTGTTTTGGTAATTCCCAGTGTATCCAAAGTAGGCCCCGGTACGCGCTCTTGTTTTGGTAATTCCCAGTGTATCCAAAGTAGGCCCCGGTACGCGCTCTTGTCTTGGTCATTCCAGGAGCTGTATTGGCGTATGATTGTATTATGCATTGGGGCACTTTCTGCATAACAACAACCATCTGCATCTCATGCCTCTGTGATTGAGAACAAGGTAACCCCCATTCATCACTCATCTTCTTGGGTTGGCTCCACTCCTCTCCACACTCCACTTATGTACGTGTCAGTGGCTGCGAGGAGGATAGAACAACATGTTCACACACACACACACACACACACACACACACACACACACACACACACACACACACACACACACACACACACACACACGTCCAGTCAGTTCACAGGGTGACGCTGTGTGAAGTGAGCCCACATAGCAGGCCTGCTGACCAGACTGTAGGGCCCAGGCATCACATACACACACACACACACACACACATATACACACACACACACACACACTTCCATGGGAACAGTGTGTGCCGAGAGATTTGCACACGCATATATGTAAACGCATACGTAGGCATGCACACACACACACACACACACACACACACACACACACACACACACACACACACACACACACACACACACACACACACACACACACACACACTAATCATCAAGACCAATCATCTCCCATTGAAGCTAGAGAGCTGTTGTCTATGGGTTTCTATAATGGCTAAAGAATTAGATTGAACTCAAGTGTCCACTGAGGGCCTGAACCCCCTCCTCCCCTCCTCCCCTCCTCCCCTCCCCTCCCCTCCTCCCTCCCCCCCTCCTCTCCTCCCCTCCTCACCTCCTCCCCTTCACCCCACCCATCCGTGTTCCATTTCCTCTCATTGGCGGCGCGACGCTCTTAAGCTAATGGTGAGTCAAGTGCCGCTGGTCGCGGCAGGAAGCGGCGGCTCCATTAGGCAGCGGCGGGGGGGGGGGGGGGGGGGGGGGGCGTGCTGGTGGGAGGGGGTTGTGTTTTGGTTTCTCCCCGCGCTGCTGAAGTCCTCCGGCGCTACGTGAGGTCCGACCGACAGATGCGTGCGAGATGAGGTGTGGGATCCCAGCGCGTCTGGTCCTCCCCCACCGAGGGACACTCCCTCGGTGGGGGAGACGGTGTGTGAGGTGTCCCGAGACGTGTGGACGGGAGGAGGTGGTGGGAGGGGAGACGTGTGGACGGGAGGAGGTGGTGGGAGGGGAGACGTGTGGACGGGAGGAGGTGGTGGGAGCGGAGACGTGTGGACGGGAGGAGGTGGTGGGAGCGGAGACAGCCGCGCGGTTGGTACCGAGACTTGATGTGGCGATCGGGGGAAGCGTTTGGGCGTGTGAACGGGGGGCCCCTCACACGATGGGTTGCTCCGCACTGAGGAGCCACCCGTGCCACACAGGAAATACGACAGGAACCCCACCCCTACCCGGTGTGTATACATATATACAGATATATATATACTTAGAAAAAGGGACGAACGTCGGAGACATTCTTGGTCTGGTATGTCCAAGTCTCTGAGCGCCGTCAACGCACACACTCTGCTTGCGCTGTGAGTGTGTGAATATCTGAGTGTGTCTGTGAGTGTCTTTGAGTGTGTATGAGTGTGTGTGTGTCTGAGTGTGTGTGAGGATCTGAGTGTGTGTGTGTGTGTGAGTGAGTCAGTGAGTGTGTGAGTGAGTGTGTCTATGCGTGTATGTGTGTGTGTGTGTGTGAGTCAGTGAGTGTGTGAGTGATTGAGTGCGTGTGAGAATGAGTGCGTGCGTGTGTAGTGTGTGAGTGCGTGTGTAGTGTGTGTCTGAGTGTGTGATTGAGTGCGTGTTTAGTGTGAGAGTGAGTGCGTGTGTAGTGTGTGAGTGTGCGTGTGTGAGTGTGTGTGTCTGAGTGTGTGATTGAGTGCGTGTTTAGTGTGAGAGTGAGTGTGTGCGTGTGTAGTGTGTGTCTGTGAGTGTGTACATTGCTGCGCTGCCTGCCTCCTGTAACTCAAGCCCCCGTCTATTTCTGGGCTCTCGCCTCCTCGTGGCAGGCGACTGGCGTCATAATTGGAGGGAAAAATGGAAACCCATGGCAACTATAATGCAGGGGGTTGTTGGAGCGCGCCCCCCCCCCTGCCCAGGTGGGGAGCAGAAGGTGGCCTCCTTCCACCTGCTCCTGTCACCTCCTCCTCTTCTACACGGTTCTGATTTCACTGGGTTTTGTTTCGTTGGCGCCGCAGAACCAGTTTGTGTGTTTTTATGTGCAGTCATGCTGAGTAGACGGCCTGTCATGTGATGAAGCAGGAAATTAAGGGGTGGGGGGGGGGGGGGCTGTACTGTACTGCCTCCTTTGTATGTACTGAGTCTGCTGCAAGGCATCCCTATCGCTCTCTCTATCTGTCTTTCTAGATCTCCCTCTCTCTCTCTGTCTCTCTCTATCTTTTTTTGTCTCTCTGTCTGTCTCTCTGTCTCTCTCTCTCTCTCTCTCTCTCTCTCTCTCTCTCTCTCTCTCTCTCTGTGTCTGTCTTTTTCTCCTTGTCTCTCGGTCTCTCCTCTCCATCTTGATTTCTCCATCTCTATCTCTTGCCTATCGATTTCTCTCATTCTATCTCTTTCTCAGTCTCACCCTGTCTTTTTCTTTCTCTCAGTCTCTCTCATTCTATTCTAGTCTATCTATTCCTCCTTCTCTCTACGTCTCTCTCTTTCTCTCTTAGCCGCCCTCAAGTTTCCCAAACGCTTTCTTGGCTTTGAACTTGAAGATGCAATATTGACAATTTCAACATTACAACCACGTGTGTGTGTGTGTGTGTGTGTGTGGTGGGTGGGTGGGTGTGGGTGTTTCCCTCTCCCTCTCTATTTCTAGTTGCGAGGGAAATCTTTTTCTTCAACCCAAAAGTAAAAAACCCACAAATTCAAAACAATCCATGCAGATCCATGCTACGGCAGGTTCTGCCTCTGAGAGCCGGTGACCCGATAACCTCCGGTCCTTCCGATCCACGGTTTAAACACCGAGACCGCCTGTTAACTGTACGATAAGGTCAGGTCCGAGAGCGCTTGACCCGTGAAGAGCGGACTTGATGTCTGGTCGTGTTCCCTCGCTTCCCAGCTTCTTGCTGGGTCTTGTCATTACCAGCGTGGCTATAATTCATTACAAGCTGCAGCCCCCCGCCCCCCCCCCCCCTCCCCCGCCGGCCCCCGCCTCCGTTTACTTACCACATGTGGATGATTGGAAAACATGAAGTCTCCAAGAAGATGCTAGCCTAACTATTTTCAGCTAATCGCCATTTCTGTTTATAGAAGGCCCACCGCACACTGAGCAGGAAGTGAGCGTTGTTGTCGTGCCAGCCGTCCCTCTCACTATATTGTGTAATTAAGTCTAATCCTGAGACCTGCAGCGATGTGGGGGCGTCGTGGATAGCTTCCTCTGGCATCGCCCCAGCGATTGTTCGTTGGCTCATGCTGTGTGTGTGTGTGTGTGTGTGTGTGTGTGTGGGCTCTGTTTTCATGCGTCTGCCACTGAGCCCGCTGCTGCTACTGTCTCCAAAGTATTTCCTCATCTCGGCGGCGGCATATGTGTACATAGTATCGGGACTTCCAACTCCCCCTCTCCCCAACGTTTACCTTCCTGTGTGCTGACTGCCGCGCGTCCTCTGGGTCTCCTAACCCCTGGCATCTCTCTGTCTCTCTCCCAGAACAAGGTGGTGACCGTGGACAACCTGAAAGTCAAGCTCCAGGTGAGCACCCCAAACGTCAGACCCAACCACAGCTCCAGTTACCGGAGAACCGTCAGCTGCCCACTGAGAGATGGTTTAACCCGTTATGAGCATTGAGCATTTATCTTGGTTGAGCCCAAACTGGCTGCGATTACTATATTGTTCGGTGCCGTAACATGGGTTTGACGGCTCTCTAACTGCGGGGTTTCACCAACAATCAGGAAGCCTTGTGAGCGGGCCTGTAACGACAGCTCTGTTATCTAAAACAAACACACGCTCGGCATCCTCGCATCCTGTTCATTCATCACCGTGAGCAGGGGCCGGCGGGTTCCACACACCGGGGCCAACGTGGCTGGCTGACGGCGATGTGTGGAACCACACATATACACCTGTATATCAGGGTCATGATGTGGTTTGTCCTGCAGATCTGGGACACGGCCGGCCAGGAGAGATTCCGCAGCGTCACCCATGCCTACTACAGAGACGCACAGGGTATCACCTTACACTGCTGTGTGTGTGTCTGTGTGTGTGTGTGTGTGTGTGTGTGTGTCTGTGTGTTTGTGTGTGTGTGTGTGTGTGCCTGGCTGTGGGTGTGTGTGCCTGGCTGTGTGTGTGTTTGCCTGGCTGTGGGTGTGTGTGTGTGTGTGTGTGTGTGTGTGCCTGACTGTGTGTGTTTGCCTGGCTATGTGTTTGGGTGTGTGTGTGTGTGTGTGTGTGTGTGTGTGTGTGTGTGTGCCTGGCTGTGGGTGTGTGTGCCTGGCTGTGTGTGTGTTTGCCTGGCTGTGGGTGTCTGTGTGGGTGTGTGTGTGTCTGTGTGTGTGTGTGTGCCTGGCTGTGGGTGTGCTTGTGCATGAATTTCTTTAGAATTGTGCATGTTTGTGTGAGTGTGCTTTTGTGTATGGGTGTGTGCATGCATATTCTTTAGGATTGTATACATGCATGCAGGCGTGTGTGTGTGTGTGTGTGTGTGTGTGTGTGTGTGTGTGTGTGTGTGTGTGTGTGTGTGTGTGTGTGTGTGTGTGTGTGTGTGTGTGTGTGTGTGTGTGTGTGTGTGTGTGTGTGTGTGTGTGTGTGTGTGTGTGTGGAGGACTGTTAGCATGCTTTACCATTTTGTTTCTTTTGTGTTTTTCTCAATGTGTGTGTGTGTGTGTGTGTGTGTGTGTGTGTTGCTTCACCAGCGCTACTCCTGCTGTATGACATCACCAGCAAGTCGTCCTTTGACAACATCAGGGTGAGCCATGTTTCGCAATAATGCCTCTCTGCCACTTCCTGTTCCTCTGACCCGGCCACACACACACACACACACCTATACACACACACATACAAGCACACGTTCAAACACACATACACCCACACCCACAGCGTACACACACCACTAAGAAAAGGCTGTTCTCCTCGAAGTAATACGATAGAAGCATAACAACAACATTAATGACACAGGAGCAGCAGAAAATGACGTGCACGGTTTAATAAAGAGAGGCTTCTTTGAGCCATGTTTGTCTACAGATAAATCGTATTTTTAATCTCTCGTCTCACAAACTCATGCACGCACGTGCGCCGACACACACACACACACACACACACATACACACATACACACACACACACACACACACCTACACAAGCACTGAATCTCTGGTGTGTCTGTCTTTTTTAATGGAAGGCCTGGCTGACTGAAATACACGAGTATGCTCAGAAGGATGTGGTCATCATGTTGCTCGGCAACAAGGTGAGCAAAGCTTCCTTTTAAAAAGATTTGTGTGATAAGTGCCCTCCTCCTCCCCCCCTTCCTCCTCCTCCCCCCCACTCCTCCCCCCTCCTCTCCCCCCCTTCCCCCCTCCTCACCCTCCTCTTTTCACACATTCTTATCACACTCACACAGATGTACTCAGAGCATACTTAACTGAAGCTCTGCATGCACGCACATACACTCACACACACACACACGCACATACGCACACTCACACGCAGACAAACAGACACACAGACACAAACACTCGCACAGATGTACTCAGGAGCATACTTAACTGAAGCTCTGCATGCACGCACATACACTCACACACACACACACACATACGCACATACGCACACTCACACGCAGACAAACAGACACACAGACACAAACACTCACACAGATGTACTCGGAGCATACTTAACTGAAGCTCTGCATGCACGCACATACACTCACACTCACACACACACACACACACACACACACACACATACGCACATACGCACACGCACACTCACACGCAGACACACAGACACAAACACTCACACTCGCACAGATGTACTCGGAGCATACTTAACTGAAGCTTTGCAAGCACACACAGTCACACTCACATGCCCTCACATGCACATGCAAAGGACCACACAAGCTTTCTTACAATCTTCCCCAAAACTGCCACTTTAATCTATCTGTCAGCTCTATAGATGTTTAACCATAATTCCCAGGTCCCGGATAATCCCGCCACAAATAATCCAATTCAGGATATGGGTTTATAAAACTCCAAAACATCCTCCTGAATGTATTCATTTAAATGCATTCAAAGGCAGTACTGTTTGGTGTTTTTCTGTTACTTGGGTTCCTTGGTATTATGTTGTTCCTTTTTAATGACCGACATCATCCGAGTGTCACATGATGGCTGATGGCTCCCCCTGGTGGTGCGGGGAGGACTGAGCTGAAGCTGGGGTCAAAGGTCACGCACAGCAGCATCACCAGCCCATAGATTGTAAAACATATGGGCGTAGGGTCCGTGAGGGTGTGGATCTGCCGTCTCAGGGGCGTCGCCATTGTTTGCAATCAAGCAGCGGAAACTTTCCATATTTGGCCCATTGGGGCTTGATTGGCTGCCTTGCAGTAGTCTATGGCCGAAACTCATTCATATTCAACCCTTAACAACCTTTTCCAAGATATGACTGTCAAACAGGTTGTGCAGAAAACCTTAAAAGACGAAGTAGCCGAACTAGGCGTGGCAACAAAATCATTGATAAGGACTCTGTGCCGCATAATTGGTATGTTTGTTTACTTCAAACACAAAAGTGGATCTGTACTTTCAAAAATCTGTGTATTGCATCGTTGGTCTTTTGCATGGCTTACTGATGCACAACAATCCATGAAAAGCCTTTGTATGAACTCCACAACGTCCAAGTTGCTTTGAACACGACGGGGCCAAATGTTCAGAAGCACTTGGGTGTTTGGAAGCAGTGGCAGCGCGGCTCCAGCAGAGTGGGCCGGGGCTCCAGCAGAGTGGGCCGGGGCTCCAGCAGAGTGGGCCGGGGCTCCAGCAGAGTGGGCCGGGGCTCCAGCAGAGTGGGCCGGGGCTCCAGCAGAGTGGGCCGGGGCTCCAGCAGAGTGGGCCGGGGCTCTCTGAAGACTGCCTTTGATTTGTCCTTTCTGCTGTGCTGCGGCTGACTCACCCCCTCTCCCCCGTCCGCACAGTCCGACATGGCTGCGGAGAGAGTGATCAAGAAGGAGGACGGAGAGAAGCTGGCCAAGGTAAGGCATCAGGAGAGGCTCTTCGGTGTCTGCATCCACCACCGCCGGTAGGAGGGGCCCCAAGGCCTTGGTTCTGAACGGCCCTCTCTCTGCTCATGTGTCCAGGAGTACGGAGTCCCCTTCATGGAGTCCAGCGCGAAGACGGGAGTCAACGTGGAGCTCGCCTTCCAAGCCATCGCTCAGTAAGTCTGGGACACGCTCATTCTTTCCTGCCAAAGTCACAATGTGTAACATTTCAACTGACGCGTACCTTAAGATAACCCCGACGTATCTGTAGTCAATGCTGATCGATGGGGATTTCAGTAATGTTATCAATAAAATCACATCCTGTAACTGATATCTTTTAAAAAATACAAAATACATCCAAGAACCGTACTGTCGACACTCCCTGAACCCCTCCCACTCCCAGCCAGCCGAGCTACGCTAGTTTGCGTCGCACAGCCAGTCAGAGTGGACACAACACTGGTATTGAGTTTTCCTGATTCTGAAAGTCTCCCGCCTCCTAAGGGGGAGGGGCTCAATCATACACATTGCGATTCACAATTCACAATTCACAATTCAAAAGAACATCAAACAGCCTGATGAAGCTAGTCCCCGCCCACTTTCAACATTTACAAAATGCCTTCTTTCTGACTTCTGGTAGATGCTTATTCTGTCATTTAGGGGATTTGGGGGTGTGGCCTAAACATTTGATTGACATTAGCTGGAGTTTCTATTTACATCTTATCCTACGTTTTAAAAACATAGCGCATTTAGGTTCCAGTTTATAAATCCATATCACTGCCATGCAACCCACGACACCACTCTACATTCTGGGTACATCAAGTCCTAGAGACGAGGGTGTGAATATATTCACGGATCAAAAGGCAACCTCCACCTTTTCAGAATCCTCTCCCAATAACGAAATCCCTGGTCCACGTTTTTCTGTTTCACTGCTTTGGTCAGTGGAACAATCTCGACTAGGACGTGGACCGGTCGCACGTAAAAACAAGTCTCTTTGGAAAAACAACACGTTCTACTGAGATCCTTTGATTAGATGGAGATGTAATAGGATAGGCACGTTTCGCCTCGCTTGTGTGCCTTTTGTGAAAGAGTTCTAATGATACTACTGATAAATGCTTACTTATTGTGCATATCTTCAGACTGGATGAGTCTGATTTAGGTAATGCCCCAAAGGCTATTGGCTGCGTGTTTGTTGTTTATTTGTCTCTGTGTCTCCCTTTATTGACATCAGATGAGGCGATTGACATTGTTTTGTTCCCATGCTAGATTAAAGGATGATTTGTTAGGTGCAATACCGTTTGAACGCTCACAGTCCCCATCTGAGGAGATGTGCCCGTTAAAAGGAAATGAGGTTGCCTGGATGATGTTTTTGTGTGTCTTTCATGGTTTTGAGACGGGCGAGTGAGATGAAATGACTCAACAAAGATATTTAATTTCCCTCTCTCGCGTTTTTTCTTTTCTTCCTCCTCTCTTTCATTTCCTCAACGCACTCACCCTGTCTGTGCTGCCTCCCACACTGCCACCCCCCCCCTCTCTCTCTCTCGTCTCTCACCCCTCGTTCACCCTCTCCCTGCCTCCCACTCTCTCCTCTGTCTCCCAGGGAGCTGAGACACAGAGCCGCACAGCAACCCAACGAGCCCAAGTTCCAGATCCACGAATACATCGAGTCCAAGAAGCACAAGAACGGCTGCTGTGCCACCTAGCGGCCGTTAGCTTAGCTTAGCATAGCAGAGAGAGAGGGAGAAAGAGGGGGGGGGGGGGGGGGGGGGGGGGGGGGGAGAGAGAGAGAGCGCGAGTCTGAACTGAATCATGGGTTTGCGTCAATCTAGAAGTCAGGGGTACAATCTTAAAAAGCCACATCAATCGGCCACGTGAAATATTAGGTAACGATAGGGGAAAAAAAGTATTTTATATTTACATTCGATTGCTGCTTCGCAATGGTGGCCATAGGATTTTACAACTAAACTCTTAGCTTGTTAAGAATTATATTTCCAAAAAAAGAAAAAAAGGCAGACTTTGTCCTTTTTTAGGCCTTACAGTCAAGTATTCTCTACATCTTTTACTACAAAGAAACCGCCATAATTAGAGTGTCGGAGGCCGTCTCGTTGCCATGTGCATCGGTGTTAGCTAGAGTAAAGACGCGGCTAGCCCAGTCTGTCTGTGTGCGTCCTGTAGGCCGTAGCACGCCAAGAGGCCGTCTGTCAAACAGTAGGCTACTCGTACGCGCAACCACAACAACAACAACAACAACAACAACAAAAAAAAGCAACCACAAACGCCGTAGGAGCTTCTTGATTGCGTGTCATTCCTCTCTTTGTCCCGCTGCCTCCATAGCTTCTGAGAACGTGACGAGCTTGTCGTCGTCACGGGCCAGCCATGTATGTACATCTAACGGAAACGTCATTGTAACGCCGTGCCGCACACTCGCGCAAACGCACGCGTTCGCCCCGGAGAACGCCCCGGCACTGCTGTCTCGTGTTTCAGAGCAACGTTGTCTACGGTGTACGGTCATTTGTGTTTAAATCGAGGACCAGGTGTGTGTGTGTGTGTGTGTGTGTGTGTGTGTGTGTGTGTGTGTGTGTGTGTGTGTGTGTGTGTGTGTGTGTGTGTGTGTGTGTGTGTGTGTGTGTGTGTGTGTGTGTGTGTGTGTGTGTGCGTGTGCGCGGCGTGACACTTTGTTCGGCCGTCTGTCGTGCGATCGATGTCCCATATCTGTCCTATAGAGGTCTCATGGTGACCACAAAGTGCCCTAAAGAAGTGCTTTGTTATCGTATCATATATATAAAAGTATTATATTTTGTATTGTACGTGGTTGTTTTATTTTAGTGTGTCCCGTGCGCTTGTTTCTATCGCTGTGTGTCTTTCTGTCGGTCAGTTTGGGCGTGCCTGTCTGTCTGCCTGTCTGTCTGTCTGTCTGTCTGCCTGTCTGTCTGTTGGGAGTGTATGGTTTTACCAGGGCATTGGTTTTCAATGTGGGGTTTGCGGGCACTTAATGTGATCATGTAGATTTGAACAATGTAGTGATGTGCATTTAACAGCAAGTCTGTCTTGGGCTGGATGGGGTTCTCGTGTGGAGATCTCAGGGGCTACAGCCACGCTGATCCAGGAAGCGCGTAGGGAATGGTCTGATGGGAATGGTCGTCAACGGACCACCAGGTGGCAGCAGCAGTGTTGCTTGTGAAGCCGTTATAATTCAAACAGCATGTTTTAGGCGTACATTGCGCGGTATAAATGATATTTCTGGTTATTTAACAGATGGTACATTTAATCAATGCCTTTGATAAAAATCTATGGAATATTGCTTCTAGTAGAAAACCGGTAGTTTGTTGATAGTAAGACTTGGGTCGCTAAGGAGTTTACTTTAAATAAACCTGTCCGATTTAAATGTTGTATTTCAATGAGTTATAGAATGACATGAGCGTTATACATAAATGTTGGATTCTCAAATGTGAATGTGCAGAATATAGGCCTGAAGAGGACACACGGCTGTACATCTGAAAGGTCCTTTTTAACTCATGAACCGCAAACAACTCAAAAATAAAGGCCTTTGTTGAATTACTTTACAGTTTACTGACACGCCACTGATTCCTACCGTTCATATATTCATGTTTTGTTTGGAGCTTGAAAGAATGCCGGATGTGCTAAAGATACCAGCCTCATGCTCTCTCAAGTAGGCTACTTTTTAAAGTAGCCTGTTTAATAATGATGATTATTATTATTAGCCTAGCATTAGTGGGCCTAGTTGTATTAATAGGCTGCTGATTCTTTTATCTACTTTTAAGAGACCTAAAAAGAAATGTTACAATGGGTTGTAAACCTATAGCCTTGTGTTTCTCTCTCTCTATCTCTCTCTCGCTCACTCGTTCTCTCTCTCTCTCTCTCGCGCGCGCTCTCTCTCTCTCTCTCGCTCTGTCACCGTACTGAGAGAAAAAAAAATATTCTCTGTTGAATGCTTATTTAACTGGATTCAACAACACGGCTTTTAAATTCAACACTAATTCTAAATAAACAACGCCTATTTGTCAAGAGCACGCGTCAATGCCACGCGCAGCCACTAGTTGCTGAGCCCGCGCTTGCTAATTCCAGGCGCGAGCTGTGCATTTCCCTCGCCAAAGAACGTCCATGTACGTTCCTCCCTCTTCCCGAGTGGCCTACTTGTCGCACGCACACGCGATGAGATTGGTTGACCGGGCCACGGCATTAAACGTCAGCGTCCAAGGACTGGGCTTCTCTCAAACAAGAGGATTTGTTAAAGAGTAACTACGGCCGGGGATCGACGGGCCATGTTTTGAGTTTGAAAGTGGAGCTAGGAGACTTTGAAGTGAACACTCCTGTCGCCATATCCCCCCACCCCCCATAAGGAGGAGGGTCCCTTCGAGAGGCGCCGTTCACCAGCATCCACAGCAGGTCGACATACGCTCCAAGGGGCTACACGCGTTTGAACGGGCAAGTGAAAGTCGTCCATTAACACAACAACAGCAACGACAACGACAAGAAAGATGCCGAGCAAAAGCGAATACCTTCGGCCCAGGTTGTGCGTGTTGGAGAAGGGAGATAACGGCTACGGGTTCCATCTCCACGGGGAGAAAGGTAAGACGGGGCAGTTCATACGGCTTGTGGAGCCCGACAGTCCGTCCGAAACTTCAGGACTTCGCGCCGGAGACCGGCTGGTGTTCGTGAACGGGGAGAACGTGGAGCACGAGAGCCATCAACAGGTTGTCTCGCGGATACGGGCCACGGCGGGAAAGCTTGACCTCGTCGTGGTCGACGCGGAAACCGACCAGTTGCTCAAAAAACACAACATGAAGTGTCTCGGAGAGTACGTTGCGGACGGGCTGCCGTTGCCGTTCGACGAGTCGGAGGGCGAAGATGATGAAGGCGAAGAGGGGGGAATTGAAGAGCACCGCGCGGGACAGAACTGGACTCCGCTCCCGGACACGCTGGTCCCGGACACTAACGGGGGGGTCCACGTCCACGTTGAGAATAAGCTGAGCACTACCAACTCCGACAACATGGTACGTTCATTTCTAGAAATCACTACGGAATGATTTAATGGTCATTTATGTGTAATAATGCATGTCATAGGCCAATATTACCCGATTACACCGAGCCTATGTGATGGGTGAATCCCAGTGGAACCATCTATTTGCTTGTTTTCACCCACTACGGCTGAGCCCCAGACCCCACCCCATCTTTGAATCGATTTTATTACGTTAATAATGTCAGAGAACGAGTTTTAAATATGTTAAAGTAGGTCATTCGCGAGCAGCTGTCCGAACTGAACCATTGACGCAGGGTGGAATATTCGAGAGAAAAAAATGAATCATAAGCGAGCCGTAATATCAGCGGCCCTTCATAATCTGAGACGGTGAGGTCACCCGCGCCAGGGCGCGCGTTCATGTTGATCTAGCGCTGCTTGGTCTAGCGGCGCGTCTCCTGGCACAGCCGTCTTGCTCGTGGGCGAAGGAATGAGTGGGATGGGTCTCCGGACAGTTGTACAGTAGTGGGCCGGGGGTTCAAGTCACCAGCTGGCTGATGCTTGTCTTCCCAAAACTTCTCTCGGTCTCGCTCTCGGTTTCGCTCTCGCGCTCTCACTTTGAGTAACGTCATTTGAATTTTGAGGCACTAAATGACCGACTTTTTTGTCGCACTCACTACAAGGAGGCTTCAAGTGCATGTCACGCCTCGAAAGCAAACATACCTTTTCTCTTTAATGTAAGCCTTCACGACAACAACACCCCAGTGTAGGTCTCTGCACCAAACACAGTTCTTTGATGGGTGTCGACTGTGCAGAAGCGCCTGCTCATTAGTGGCAGCTTGTTGCTTCTTTAACCGCCCCCCCCCCCCCCCCTACTTTTTATGAAAACACTGTCAGAAGAACTGTGCTCAGCATGAAAGCTCCCAGCACGTGGTCGCGCACTAACCTGAGTTGATTAAAACGCACAGAGAAGAGAGAAGGGTTCAAGACATCTGGAACGTCTGTGGCCCGACCCTCCCTTCCTCTCCTCCTCCTCCTCCTCCTCCTCCTCCTCCTCCTCCTCCTCCTCCTCCTCATCTATGGTGATCTGGATCTTTACCCTTGAGGCTCTCTCTCTCTCTCTCTCTCTCTCTCTCTCTCTCTCTCTCTCTCTCTCTCTCTCTCTCTCTCTCTCTCTCTCTCTCTCTCTCTATTTGATTTCCCACACTGCTGCCCATGCTCTCATGGCTGTAGGTGTGACCCTGCTGGTGTGTGTGTGTGTGTGTGTGTGTGTGTGTGTGTGTGTGTTTATCCAGTGTGTTATGGTGTCTCCATCAGAGGGGCTGGTTGGTTGGGCTGATGATGTGCCAAACAGTCTGTCTGTCCGGCACCTTCTAGACATACCCACCCATTGGACAGACCCAATGCTGCCACACTGGCGCAGGCATTTCTCACACACGTACACACACACGTACACACACACACGTACACACACACCCGTGCACACATAATGTCTATTTTTTTTATTTTTAGACACACGCAAACACATAAATTCAAACACACACACACACACACCCACACACACATTGTCTCTCTTTTCTCTTTTAAACAAACGCAAACACATAATATCAAACACACACTCACTCTCTCTCTTTCAAACACACACACAAGCACAGTTACAAACACACACACACACACACACACACACCCTAAAGACAGGCGTCATCTCTGACCCTACTGCCTCTCCCACAAGCCCTAATTGAACACGTCCCGCTTGATTTATGGAGATTCTGGTGTCTGCTCGCCCACAGAAGATCCCACTCTATACTGACAGTGTTTATGCCAAGGATAGCATGTGTGCACACTGGGCTAGTGAGGAGAGAATATACTTATCTCTTCCACTCTCATGTGTAGCTGCACAAGAATATATATATCTATGTATATATATATATATATAGCATATAGCAATGCACTTTTTATATCGCTGTTCCAATTCCAAAAACATCAATGTCCCGGTTGATGTCATGGGGAGTTCAGAAAAGTTGTGAAAGGTAGTCCATCTGGTTGTACAAAAGCACTGTGATACTGTGTTGTAATGCCCTGCTATGCTAGTTTCATGGTATTGTTATATACTGGACTGAACTGGGACCCCATTGTCCTGATGTCTATGGTATCACCAGATGCTCTCAGGCAGACTGACAATAGGAGCTGTCCTGCCTGCCTGTCAAAGCACATCAATAAAGTCTTGATGTTAGTTCTGTCTTTAGAGCATTGTCGTTGGACTCTGAGTAGACCCTGGGGCGACATGACTTGTCCTTTTTATCCAAGTCCTTCTTATGTCTTACAGGCGATGATATTAAAGTCGCAATGTGTAGCATTTCAACCAGCTCGTAGCTTTAAATTACCTGGACTTATCTGTAGTCAAAGCTGGTCGATAGTGCTTTAAATATTGCTATCAATAAAGTCACACGCCATAACTGATGTATTCTACAAATACAAAATGCTGGCCAGCCCATTCCTCTCTGTTTACAAGAATCGTACTATCCACACTCTTCACCCCTCCCACTCACCCTAAACCCCTCCCACTCACCCCTAAGCCCCTCCCACTCACCCTAAACCCCGCCCACTCACGCCACCCAGCCAGCCGAGCTACGCTGGTTCACGTCAGCTGACTTCTGACTCCTGCCTGAGTCCCGCCTACTAACAGGGAGGAGCTTAATCGTACACGTTGCGACTTTAAAGCTTTGCCAACATCAACAGTAAACACGCACCTCAGCCTGGTGTAAAACGAGAGCAGAGGGCTTGTGGGGGTGAGAGTGCCCTGGCTGGGTGTGGTGGCCACGCAAGGGGAAACCATAAGGGCAGCGACGGGGTGTAGGGGGCAGACTGTATGTGTGTGTAAATACTCGCTGCCACCTCTGGGCATATTTATGCTCCGACTGTAAACGCCGCTCCAAGAATCTTCTTCCTACATCCTGTCCAGAACTCCTGTGACCCCTGTCGTCCTGTTGATGACAAAACACACACACACACACGCAAGCACACACACACACACACACACACACACACACTCTGAAACACACACACACATACTCATTCACAGTCATGCATGTACACACACACACAAACACTAACGCTCTCCCGCTCACACACACACACACGCACGCACGCACACACACAGACACATGCACAGACGCATGCACACACACACACACACACACCCATGCGTGCACACATACACACACACTCTGAAGCACACACACACATACTCATTCACAGTCATGCATGTACACACACAAACAAACACTAACACTCTCCCGCTCACACACACACACGCACACACACACAGACGCATGCACACACACCCATGTGTGCACACATACACACACACTCTGAAGCACACACACACATACTCATTCACAGTCATGCATGTACACACACAAACAAACACTAACGCTCTCCCGCTCACTCACACACACACACACACACACACACACACACACACACACACACACACACACACACACACACATAACGCAAGCCTTTATAAGACATACAGAGCTTCGGTTGGTCAACATTAACGTCTCTGTATTGTCTGCTGCGGCCCCCTCTGAACCAGCAACCGGTGGGGGGGGGGGGGGGGGGGGGGGAAGAAACAAGCCAGAGGAGCCCTATGTTGCCATGCCTACGTTGACGTTGTGTCGCTCCGTCCACGCCTGTCCCAGCCTGTGTGTGATGTCACTGTGGGCGATGTGAGACGATGATGGTCATGATGATGATGATGATGATGATGCCTGGAACATCATGGCAGATGTCACAGTGGGAGAAATGGGTAAAAAAAATGAAAAAGTGTGCGTTCCATCCCAAAGGTCATGGTGGTGAGTTTGCAAGGCAGTAAAGTGCCAGCCTTTTCCATTGAAGTAGGAAGAGATGGCCAATGATCCTGCTGTGAAGCAGCTTAACGGGGACTCCAAAGATCCTCCTCGTTAGAGAGAGTCCATTATCCCCCCCCCCCACCCCACATAGTGCTTTGATAACAGATGCCTCTATTTGAATGAAGTCTGAGGCATGGACCCCCCACGGAGTGTGTGAATACCCATCTACTACGCTAGGGCAGGAAATACTAAAACTACTCAACTACACTTCTTTTATAAAAGCTGGCAGACATTTTAGTGTAACGTGCTGGAAATGTACCTGTTGTCCTAAGCCTACCTGTAGGCTTCCTATAAAGGCCCCATAGAGCCCTATAGGGCCCCAGAGACCCTGGGTCTTCTTCCTGGGAGACTGCCTCAGGGCTTAAAGCCGTGTTTAAAATGCTAATTACAGGCGGCGAGCTGCTCTTGTGTCTAAATTGGCGGCGACGGCAGGATGAGATCATTGAGAGGCGTTGGTGGGGGGGTGGGGGGGTATGTGTTGTGTATATGTGTGCCTCAAACGCGAGGGTGAGACTGAATCAGCATCAAAGATGTATTACTATGATTACGATTTTAGTATGCTCTGATCTAGAGTGCGTTGGGACTGCTTCACGGTACCAGTACCAACCCCCTTCTCCTCGCTCCCCCCCACTCTTCTTCTCCTGTCTTCTCTTCAAGTCTCCTCACCTCTCCTTTTCTTGCCTTTTTTCTCCTCCCCTCCCCTCTCCTCTCCCATCCACCGTCTTCTACTCTCCACGTCTCCCTTCCCCCTCCTCCCTCCTCCCCTCCTCCTCACCTCCTCCTCACCTCCTCCTCCCCTCCCCTCTCCTCTCCCATCCACCGTCTTCTCCTCTCCATGTCTCCCCTTCTCCTCCTCCTCCTCCCTCTCCCATCCACTATTCTCTCCTCTCCACGCCTCCCCTCCTCCTCCTCCTCCCCTCCTCCTCCTCCCTTCCTCTCCTCCTCCTCTCCACTCCCCTCCTCCTCCCCCCCTCCTCCCCTCCTCCTCCCTTCCTCCCTCTCCCGGATACACAGCCTCTAATCTGGCCGTGCGTAGAGAGGCTGCTTATTAAAGACCACAGAGCCGCTGTCACTGGGCTTTCTCTCCCATCACTGGGGTTCTGGAGCGCAGAAGCTAGTTTTAGCAACAACATGGTTTCCTAGGAACAGAATCTTTGGTACGCGCAGGGGAGGATGCACACACGTTTGCTCTGTTCTCCATGTGGGTTACGGCCGTCAGTGTGCGTGGGTGGACAGCCGCTTTGCATGATTATTTTCATGCAAGATCCCACTTTTCAGTTGACTTGTCACGTCATGTTTGTAGCCGCCTGTGTAAGCCTTCATATAAATTCGGTAAATTCTACTGCAGGACGTTAGTTCAAGCAAGCGGCAAAGATTATTGTGAGTGAAGGTTGAATTATTTTACCTTGTGAAGCCTACATTATGAACACAAAGATGAGACCACAGTGTTTAGAGGTGCTGTCAGTAGAGTCTGAGAGTGTTAAGAAAGAGAGCAGAACAGAGCAACATTATGAAACTAAACATCCATAAAACATCCCTCCTTCTCTGTTCCCTCCCTCTTTGGGTTTCTGCACCAGTGAGAAGTGTTGCATTTCACACACCTGTTGTCTGACAGGCAAGAGATGCCCTGATTGGTTCAGAAATTAGCCAGGAGTGGTCTACAATCTAGATTGGCTCAAACAGAGGCAGGCGTGTTCCACTCAAAAAGGATATTCTCTCAGCAAACTTTACTCACTAATAGCTGATGGATGCGTGGGCCATTTCTAAGAAATCCCAACTGAAATAACAGCTCTTTAATCGTAACCCACGGCGCCTTTAATTATACAAGCGTTGCATTGTTGTCTTTACCCGAGTCGTCCTATTGGGAGTAGTGCCTTGCCCACCTATGAATCACATTTTCTGCTGTCCTCATTTGTTATGTGGGCCACTGACAGAGACCATCAGCCATGGATACGGTTTGAGTCACTGGATTTGGTGAGAGTGGTTCTATGTTCCACTGCTGTGGATGGGAACGGTGCCGAGGGTGGCTGACCCGACCGGGCCGGCTCACAGACTCCACAAGGCTTATGTCGGGTTTCCTGTCATTGTTGTTGGTGGACTTCCAGCTGAATTACCAGGCAACCCCACCCCTGCTCCCCTAAACACCACCTCCTTCGATCCCCGTCCTCCACACACAGACACACACACACACACACACACACACACACACACACACACACACACACACTTCCTCTGCTACCAGGGTGGCTGTGTCTGTAAGGGCATGATCACACTTATGATTTCCAACACAGCCACACTTTAGGTCTTCCTTTGTACTCTCTTTGCCTATGTTACGAAACCCAGAGTCACATGTCAACGTTCGGTGTGTGTGCATTGTTGAGAGTACAATGGTCCTTAACATGCATCTGATTTCCTGCTGCAGGACAGGCAAATCAGCGCATCCGTTGGCCTGTAGTCGTTGAATCTGCTCTTGTGTGGGATCGTTTTGTCCCACCATTATACCGCCGTCTGTTTAACAGGTCTTTAATGCTCTCCCACTTCCCTGTTGATGGCTCCAGTCGACGGGTACTTAAACAAACACGGCGCACAAAGAACCGGCTACCTGCCGTCCTCCAGCAGACACGGCGATGGCTGCTGGAGGACGGCCTGAGTGGCGACGTCCGCGGCTCATTGTTTAGGTAATGGACGACGTGTCATGGCGGCTCCGGCTGGGCCAGAGGACGAGTGCGTGATTCATGCCATGCCAGCATGGAACGCATTGTTTGCAGTAATGAGAACATGCGCTGCATGGGCGTATGTTTGCTTCTGTCTCTTTTTCTCACACACACACTCACACTCACACACACACCCACTCTCTCACTCACTCACACGCTCTCTCTCTCTCTCTCTCTCTCTCTCTCTCTCTCTCTCTCTCTCTCTCTCTCTCTCTCTCTCTCTATATATATATATATATTGTGTGCGTGTGTGTGGCGTGCCGTGTGTGTACGTGGAGAAAGCAAGACACTGGGGATGACCTTTCCCTTTCCCTGGTCTCAACGGAAGCGGACTGCGTGACAAGGCTGGGTGGTGGGTGAGGGGAGAGAGTGACAAGGCTGGGTGGTGGGTGAGGGGAGAGAGTGACAAGGCTGGGTGGTGGGTGAGGGGAGAGAGTGACAAGACTGGGTGGTGGGTGAGGGGAGAGAGTGATAAGCCTGGGTGGTGGGGTGAGGGGAGAGAGTGATAAGGCTGGGTGGTGGGGTGAGGGGAGAGAGTGACAAGGCTGGGTGGTGGGGTGAGGGGAGAGAGTGATAAGGCTGGGTGGTGGGGTGAGGGGAGAGAGTGATAAGGCTGGGTGGTGGGTGAGGGGAGAGAGTGACAAGGCTGGGTGGTGGGGTGAGGGGAGAGAGTGATAAGGCTGGGTGGTGGGGTGAGGGGAGAGAGTGATAAGGCTGGGAGTGTGAATGGTTAAGCAAGGTTGGGTATAAATACACTTAGTGTCTATCAGTCTCGCCCCTCTCTCGCTCTCTCTCTTCATCTCTCTCTCTTTCTCTCTCTCTCTCTCTCTCTCTCTCTCTCTCGCTCTCTCGCTCTCTGTCTCTGTCTCTCCCTCTCTCCCTCTCTCCCTCCCTCCCTCTCCCTTTTCTAACATGGCCAAGGGGTGGTGCAGGGGCTGGCAAGAGTCGAGGTCAATGAGTCAAGGCTACAACAGGAGACCCGCCCCCCTCCCTCCCCAAGTAGACGCAGGGGTCAAGGGGGGGGGGGGGGGGGGGGAGGAGGGGGGGGGGTGCATTCCATTTTCTAAAACCCATTCTCTAGAAGGTTCCCCGCCCCAGCCTCACAATGAGGCCGGGAGGCCGCGCCCTGCTGGCAGGGGTGGTGGGGGGGGGGGGGGGGGGGACTGGAAGGGTAAATGACTCTCCGCATACTCTGAAATAAACTCCCTCACAGACCCCTCCCTCCAAGGTAGTCTCCCCCTTGCCATCTCCCGCCAAACGGTCTCAAGATGGACAGGCCTGAGATGATGGCATGCCGGACGGCTGGTGTTCAGGCTGAAAGGTCCTCCTTTGTGCGGATGCTGTGGGCGCTTCAGGGGAAAGGTCTCTATGGCTGGCCCCAAAAAAGTAGAATCACAGAGTTATCCTTCGTTGATATCGGGATATTAGAACACTATCCGGTAGAGCTTTGACTCCTGCCGTCTTTAAACTAACTGGTTGTAATAATTGTGTGTGTGTGTGCGTGTGTAGTTCTGTGTGTCTGTGTTTGTGTGTGTGTGTGTGTGTCTGTCTGTGTGTCTGTGTGTGTGTGTAGTTATGTGTGTGTGTGTCTGTGTGTGTGTCTCTGTGTGTGTGTGTCTGTGTGTGTGTCTCTGTGTGTGTGTCTGTGTGTGTGTGTGTCTGTGTGTGTGTGTGTCTGTGTGTGTGTGTGTCTGTGTGTGTGTGTGTGTACTATGCTGTTGAAGTATACTGGAACTCAGCAGGGGTTGGTTGTGGCTCCGAGACAGGAAGCGTGGTTGAGCAGATAACTCTCATGCCCCTACCAGAACCGGTGGTGTGTCCAGCCACGACCACACCTGGTAGAGAGCACAGCTGGAGTGGGTGGATGGTCTGTAAGACAGATGAGTGGCTCCAGCCTTCACCTCTGTACTTTAGGTAGACACGTTTTGAATAACCGGATCCAGAAATCCAGAACTTGATGCAAGGTATTTCAACCAATCACGTTCTGGATTTCTGGATCCGGCGATTCAAAATGTGGCTACCTAAAGTACAGACGTGTCACTCCTCTTTCTTGGGAGATTAGATGCTTCTCCCTCCAGATGCACAGCTTCTTAAATCCGACAGGCCTCACTGGCTCATCATGGCCTCCTGATGGGTTCGCTATCAGCTTCCTCCGCCCCCTACTGGGACGATAATGGACAGCTGGTTGTCTTTTGGCTCCTCCCATCCATATCACGGAGATCTATTAGTGAACTTTAGAAGAGGTTCACTAAGTAAAGTTGTGCAGATGTCCACTGAATCTCTTGAAGTATCTGTTGTCGACATAAGTCCATCCAAACTTTAAGTGGGGAGGGGGAGGAGGGGGGAGGGTGGAGCGGACAGTAGGGAGCTTTGTTCCTCCTCACCCCGCCTGCCCTTTAACGCTTGTTACCCCGAAATACGACACCCTCCCTGGGTCCCGAGAGAGAGACTAGTGCTACGCTTATTCAGTCACTCTTCAGAGCTCATACTGGTTTTTCCTCATCAAAATCTGCTGTAACATGACATAGCCACAAGGATATGGGTGGGAGGGTAGATGGGGGTGGATTTGTCATGTTTGACTGAGTTCCTGAGAGCATCGCTCACTTCAGAGCCTCTTCTGAGAGGCTGATCAAAGAGGCCCTTTGATTAAAACCCCAGGCAGGCGAGGGAGGGAGGGGGTGATCGAGAGAGCCAAGACAGGTTGGTTGGAGGAGAGCTAGGCAGGATTCCTGTAATGTATCTGGATCCAGTGGGCGGAGAGAGCATTGTTAGCCTGCCCCCTGTGTTCGGAGGAGGAATCGCGGGGCAAGATGCACCTGTGGGCTGCGACGTTCCCAGGCGTCCTGCAAAAGCCTTAATGATAGGATGGAAAAGCTGCTGAAATAAGCCAATCACAAGACAGAACAGCAGGACGGACAACATCCTGCCTGGGCAGAGAGCGTTTCCATTGTGTAAGAGGAACACTCCTGTGTGACCTTTAGTTAATGCTAACTTGATCGTTTGGTCTTTCCAAGAAAGGGTCCCTCCCTGCCACACAGGGGCCAATATGAAGGGCCACGTGGTCACAATAGCAAGACCCATGGCCTAGACTACGCATGGTTCCTTAGTAGCCCTGTGAGTCACACACACCAGCCCTCTGGCCTAACCAGGTGGGAGGGGGGGAATACGGTTCACGACGAGATGGCCAGGCTGCTGCTGCTGCCGTGTTCTGAAATCACAGGCTGGCTTGAACACATCCATGGTGCAGGGGCCGGTGCAGGGGCCGGCGCAGGGGCCGGCGCAGGGGCCGGTGCAGGGGCCGGCGCAGGGGCCGGCGCAGGGGCCTGATGTGTCCCTGTCTACTGGATGTGTCCCTGTCTACTAGATGTGTCTCTGTCTACTGGATGCGTCCCTGTCTACTAGATGTGTCTCTGTCTACTGGATGTCTCTGTCTATTGGATGTGTCCCTCTACTGGAGGTGTCTCTGATGTGTCTCTGTCTACTGGATGTGTCCCTGTCTACTGGATGTGTCTCTGATGTGTCCCTGTCTACTGGATGTGTCCCTGTCTACTGGATGTGTCTCTGATGTGTCCCTGTCTACTGGACGTGTCTCTGATGTGTCCCTGTCTACTGGATGTGTCTCTGTCTATTGGAGGTGTCCATCTACTGGAGGTGTCTCTGATGTGTCCCTGTCTACTGGATGTGTCTCTGTCTATTGGAGGTGTCCCTCTACTGGAGGTGTCTCTGATGTGTCCCTGTCTACTGGATGTGTCTCTGTCTATTGGAGGTGTCCCTCTACTGGAGGTGTCTCTGATGTGTCCCTGTCTACTGGATGTGTCTCTGATGTGTCCCTGTCTACTGGATGTAGACAGGTGCAGCTCCGCCTGCACAATCACGGACCTGCAGCGTTCACCTTTTGATGAAAATGCTAACAGGCACAGATTGGTGTGACTAATACAATCAGCTGATGTGGAAGAGATCAACAACATGGTGAATGGCGGTTGGCCTGCTGTCAGGTGCACTCTCCGCTAGCTGGGGAACTCGCTCGCACACAGCATTGAAGAGAGGAGCAGCCCCTGCATTGTTCGTGACAAATGATCGATGGTCATCTGCAATATTGTAATTGCGATCGTAAGGTTTTTGATGAAGTAGACGGGACTATTTAAAGGCTCTAGTGCTACAGATTAACGTAGCTTCTAGTGTGCATTTACCGTTGACAATGTGTGTGTTTTCCTGTTTGCCCAGGAGTGATTTTTGTAGTCTGGAAGCTGAGGGAATACCGAAGGAAGCATATTGAGGGAAGGAGTTCTTGTGCTGCACTTCTTTCGTTACTGGAAATAGCTCGTCACTCGTACGGCCGTGACCGTTTTGAAAAGTTCAACCCCTTCCTAGACCTCAGTCTAGGAAGGTATTTTCGCACACAATCTATGACAATAGAATAGAAATCTAAGAACAGCTCTCTGACAAAGAGCGATAAGGCCGGTTGAGAGTCTCATGGGTGTGCTCCATACCAGGAATATTTCCCGTTGAATGTGCGTGAATCATTTGCTTGTCCGTCTCGCTGCCTTTGAAGTCACCTGGGATCAAAGTAGTTAGCTAGTGAAGGTAAGAGAAGTAAAACCAACAGGAACAAACGGAACTTTATTAAGAAAAGAACAGAAAAGGAAGGCGCCGTTCGATCCAAGATGTGGGGGTTCAGTGATAGGCCACCTTTTGAGTTCTTCCCGCCAAAACCCAGTCAGAGAAAGAAAACAAACAAAAACAATGGCGTCCTTTGCAGAGAGAAAGTACACTTCCCCATTTACTGGCACATTCTTGTTTTTGGAAGCTGATGGCCAACCCCAGAGCCTCTGGGAACCTTCGGAAACAAAACAGAATGGGAGGAAATAAACGAATATAGTGATAACGAGATGATCATTTCAACACCACCCCCGCCCCCCTGGCCTACCTGTATCTCTGCGTCCCGTGTCTAGGATGTGGTTTCTGTCTCTGGGCTAAATACAAGCTGGTTGTGTGTTTTAGTAATGTGTTACAGAGTTGACACAGGTATTAGAGTAGAGTTTGTACAGTGCACCTGTCCTCCGCTTTTCACCAGATTATCATCCTCACATTTTGCAGTTTGTTTGACTAAGTTGTCATGCAACACCGTGGCAAGAAATTTGAACAAAGTTGAAAGTTGTCAGATGTACTCAAAGTTCTGTGTAATATACTTCTAAGTCTGTGAATGAGAAACATAAAGTAATGTAAAGGTAAAGAGTAGTTTTACAAGTGCAAGGTACACGTGTAACTTAACTTCCAGTGTGAAGTGCATATCAGCTTGCATAAACAACTCCACGATGTGCCCTTGCATTGCAAAAATCGCATTCATTGCATGGCAGTTACTGTGGATAACATCAAACTGTTTAATATCATGGTCTCCTCACCTACCCTTGACAGCCCCAACTCCACACTCCCAAAACCCACACATAAAACAGAAATTGGTCACACACACACACACACACACACACACCAGGAGGAGGGAGGTTGCACGCTCTCTCCTCCTTCAGAGGATAAGTCCTTGCTCAGCATTCCTTGGATTCCAAACTCGCGTGGAACCCACATCCCCCCGGTCAACAGAACGTCCTCTGTTGATGCAGCCAGGGCTGCTCTCACCCTCACTCTCCCTCAGAGACACATCCAGTAGACAGGGACACATCCAGTAGACAGGGACACGTCCAGTAGACAGACACATCCAGTAGACAGGGACACGTCCAGTAGACAGGGACACATCAGAGACACATCCAGTAGACAGAGACACATCAGAGACACCTCCAGTAGAGGGACACATCCAGTAGACAGAGACACATCCAGTAGACAGGGACACGTCCAGTAGACAGGGACACATCAGAGACACATCCAGTAGACAGGGACACATCCAGTAGACAGTGACACATCCAGTAGACAGAGACACATCAGAGACACCTCCAGTAGAGGGACACATCCAGTAGACAGAGACATTCAGTAGACAGAGACACATCTAGTAGACAGGGACACATCCAGTAGACAGGGACACATCAGAGACACATCCAGTAGACAGGGACACATCAGAGACACCTCCAGTAGATGGACACCTCCAGTAGACAGAGACACATCCAGGAGCTCAGGATGACCAAGCTCATTTACAGGGATGGCCTCTATGCATAGGCTGGCTGTGTTTGATTCATTCTTTTGATAGTTCTGTTACGTTACGTTATGTCCTGTTGACATGGAAAACAAAAGAGAAGCTAAAACGTCTTAACTACTCGCTTCACTGATTGAAGAATAACATTTTGGGATGACGTTATTTTAAATTACCGTCGTTCCAATGTTGATTTCCATACTCCCACAGACAGACACACACACACCCTCTCTCTCTGTCAAACACACATAAACGCCCACAGACACACACACACACACACACTCCTCCTCTCTCTGTCACACACACATACACACACACACATACACACACACACACACACACACACACACACACACACACACACACACAAACATTCCGGTTGTTCCTGTGGAGAAATCCTAGTTGTTTGGGCAAGCATCTGCCTTAATGCAAATAATGCAGTGACTCAAAAGAACAAAGGACCACACCCTGTTAACCGTCAGCAGTGTAGCTAGGTAAAGACAGCGTGACAGGCATTTCAAACTGCATTCAAAGCATCATCTTATAATGTGCGTAGTAGGATGCATTTCAGACTCATTCGGGGAATGCCAAAGAGAGTAGTAAAAGGGTTTATATGGTTGACCATGTGGTGGAAAAGTACATTTCCATTTCATGCTGTGTTTAATGGTTTGTTTATGTGTGTTTGAGTGTGTGTGTGTTTTTTTTGTGAATCTGGGTTTGAATGTGTGTGTGTGTGTGTGTGTGTGTGTGTGTATGTGTTTGAGTGTGTGTGTGTGTGTGTTTTTGTGTGTGTGTGTGTGTGTGTGTTTTTGTGTGTGTGTGTGTGTTTTTGTGTGTGTGTGTGTGTGTGTGTTTTTGTGTGTGTGTGTGTGTGTGTGTGTGTGTGTGTGTGTGTGTGTGTGAATGTATGTTACATGAATGCACGTGCTGATGTAACCCATGGGGGGAAACAACCTGAGAACGACAGACAGAGAGGCAGTAGCAGGTTTCCAGAAATCTCCTCCTGCTATTATCACCTGCGGTCCCTCCGTCCGTCCCTCCGTCCGTCCCTCCGTCCGTCCCTCCGTCCGTCCCTCCGTCCGTCCCTCCGGTCCCTCCGTCCGTCCCCTGCGGTCCCTCCGTCCGACCCTCCGTCCGTCCCTCCGTCCGTCCCTCCGTCCGTCCCCTGCGGTCCCTCCGTCCGTCCCTCCGTCCGTCCCTCCGTCCGTCCCCTGCGGTCCCTCCGTCCGTCCCTTCGGTCCCTCCGTCCGTCCCTCCGTCCGTCCCTCCGTCCGACCCTCCGTCCGTCCCTCCGTCCGTCCCTCCGTCCGTCCCCTGCGGTCCCTCCGTCCGTCCCTCCGTCCGTCCCTCCATCCGTCCCTCCGTCCGTCCCTGCGGTCCCTCCGTCCGTCCCTGCGGTCCCTCCGTCCGTCCCTCCGTCCGTCCCTCCGTCCGTCCCTCCATCCGTCCCTTCGGTCCCTCCGTCCGACCCTCCGTCCGTCCCTCCGTCCGTCCCTCCGTCCGTCCCTCCATCCGTCCCTTCGGTCCCTCCGTCCGTCCCTTCGGTCCCTCCGTCCGTCCCTCCGTCCGTCCCTGCGGTCCCTCCGTCCGTCCCCTGCGGTCCCTCCATCCGTCCCTCCGTCCGTCCCTCCGTCCGTCCCCTGCGGTCCCTCCGTCCGTCCCTTCGGTCCCTCCATCCGTCCCTCCATCCGTCCCTCCGTCCGTCCCTCCGTCCGTCCCTCCGTCCGTCCCCTGACCGCCTGTTGTGTATTTTAAGAACCCACGTCATTGGTTCGTCAGCTGACCGAGGGCGGGTCCATCCTTTGAGGAAGGACCTCTATTTGTCTCACTCACACACACAAATTGTGATTCTATTGCCGTGATGCCGGGTCAGAGTGACATCATTACTGATTACTCCCCCCCCCCCCCCCCCCGCCGGCGCCCCCTCCTCTCTATGTACACCAGCCTCTGCTAAATAAAACCACTACTTTGTCCAGCACAGGAAGGGAGCAGCCGGGGAAGGAGGGAGAGATGTTTTGTTCATCATACAATACTGTCCCAGAGCAGCGTAGCACCGCTAGCTACATGCCACACCCCCCTCACTTCCTCTCCCCCCTCCCCCTCCTCGCCTCCCTCCCTAGTCCCCCAGTAGTCTACAGTCAACTCCCCCCACCTCCCTGCGGAAGTCCAATCACCATTCCCCCTTATGGTGAGCCATTAACAGGTCATGTGTGAACCCGGCCATTGTTGTTGTTGTTCTCTGCTGCTGCTGCTGCTAGCCGTAGCTTCCCAGTGGTAGCAGCGCCGCGCCATTAGCATGTTAGCGATGCCCAGCAGTAGCAGCAGTAGCAGCAGCAGCAGCAGTAGCAGCAGTAGTAGCAGCAGCAGCAGCAGCAGTAGTAGTAGCAGTAGCAGCATTAGCAGCAGCAGTAGTAGTAGTAGCAGCATTAGCTGCAGCATCAGCAGCAGCATTAGCATTAGCACAGGGCCCGGTCTGCATGTTCACTCTGGGCTGTATATTCATGGTGGACCACGCCTTAGAGCTCTCCGTTGTCTTCGTGCCCGTGGTGCTCAGAAAGCAGGCGCCCATGAGCAAGGTTTTTTGGGACTCTTTTGAAAGGGGGTCGGGGGCGTGGCGCACAATTGTTCAGCCACAAAAAATGTTTTTTACTTTTTGTTTATGCTCTGCCCTTTGTGTTCCTTCTTTTTCTACTTATCTTACTTCTGTCCTTTTGCTATCTTTCATTCTTTTTCTCTCTCTTTGTGTGTGTCTCTCTCTCCCTCCCTCCCTCCCTCTCTCCCTCCCTCTGTCTCTCTCTCTCTCTCTGTCTCTCTCTCCCTCTCCCTCTCTCTCTCTCTCTCTAACTCTCTCTCTTTCTCTCTCTCCTCTCTCTCTCTCTCTCTCTCTCTCTCTCCCTCTCTCTCTCCCCCCCAGGAGGAGGTGGTCAGTGAGCTGCGTCCCCGGCTCTGTGTGGTCCGTCGTGGGTCAGGGGGCTACGGCTTCAACCTGCACAGCGAGCGGGCCCGGCCCGGTCAGTACGTCCGGGCGGTCGACCGTGACTCGCCCGCGGAGAGGGCCGGCCTGCAGCCACACGACAGGATAGTGCAGGTGACCCAAAGACACACACACACGCACACATGCACGCACACACACAGTCACACATGCACGCACGCACACACACACACACACACTCACAACCATTAACACACACATGCACGCACACACACACAGTCAACACACACACACGCATGCACACACACAGTCACACATGTACACACACACACTCAACACACACACACACAACCATTAACACACACATGCACACACACACACTTTCAACACGCACACTCAACCCACACACGCTCACAACCATTAACACACACATGCACGCACACACACACACTCAACACACACACACACACAAACTCCACACACAGACACACGCTACACATGCTGTTCCATCTGATTGCCCTTTATATTCATACGCAGGGAGAGATATGTTTGTCTTAGTGAGTCATATGTTTACAAGGTAGGGAGGGAGGGAGGGAGGGAGGGAGGGAGGGAGGGAGGGAGGATTTTGTATACTGTAAATATGGTCAGATATATATTATATTTTCGACAATCATCGGTATCAACGATTCCTCCGTTTTGTAATGAAGATGACCGACCGTGTGTAGAATAACTAGTCCTACGATCCTGTGTTCTTCTGGGACTTTAATCAAACAGAACAGATCAGTGGTTGTTTGATTTAAGGTTCCTTCTGGCACTCCCCGCTCGAGTGTCAGAAAGTGGCGAGACAATCGCAGGAAGTCATCTGAAAGCAAACGTAGCATACCTCACTGGGATGATGTCATCGCTCCTCACCTCTTTGGTAATCAGGACTCACGTAAACACCTGCGCCTGGAGTCTCATCCTCAACACAACGCTGTCTTACTTCTGGAGCAATGGCATGTTGATGGTCACTGTGGGGGGTCCTAATCTCTCGGCCACACACCTTTGAGTGAACCAGCTCAGACCTTATCTGACCCTTTGAGTGAACCAGCTCAGATCGTATCTGTTCCTTTGAGTGAACCAGCTCAGACCGTATCCGACCCTTTGAGTGAACCAGCTCAGATCGTATCTGACCCTTTGAGTTAACCAGCTCAGACCTTATCTGACCCTTTGAGTGAACCAGCTCAGATCGTATCTGTTCCTTTGAGTGAACCAGCTCAGACCGTATCTGACCCTTTGAGTGAACCAGCTCAGACCGTATCTGACCCTTTGAGTGAACCAGCTCAGACCGTATCTGACCCTTTGAGTGAACCAGCTCAGATCGTATCTGTTCCTTTGAGTTAACCAGCTCAGACCGGCTTAATCAGCTTTGTTCTCTGTTTCAAGGTCTGCTCCGACCGCCTCTCTCCTCCTATTTGTGTGTGTGTGTGTGCGTATGTGTGGGTGTGTGTGTGTATGTGTGTGTGTGTGTGTGTGTGTGCACGCACATTTGTGCGTCTGTGTGTGTGTGTGCGTGCACGTTTGTGTGTGTGTGTGTGTGTCTGCGTGTGTGCTTCTGTGAACCAAGACCAAAGTCTCATGTTGAGGAATCAAAGAGATTGAGATTACATTAGAGTACATTCTTTAGTACATTATTAATTAAACCATTATAAGTAGCCATTTCTTTGATAAATTCTCCTCTAAAACGTAACGCTAACGATGACGCAGAGCTGATCGTCATTTGGAGTCAACGCGATGCCACTCAAACCCTAAAGGATCGTTTAAAGTCATGTCCAGTCCTGGGCTTGTGTGCGTAACACCAACAAGTCATCAGTGCGTTGCCCCGTGGCCTGCAGCCTATCATGATTGTAGAAGTTAATGAGTAATGCCAAGGTAAACGCAGTGAAAGCACATCGCCGGGCCCCTCAGGCCTTGGCTCTCAGTCAGCACGTGGACCACAAGCTAGGACTCTCCTCTGATGCGCGGGCTAGCTAGCTATTGTTGGTGTCGCGTATAACCCCTGCCTTAGAGCTGAGCTCAGTGGTATAACCTTAACGTTAAGTTAATCTACTTTTTTATCTCGTTAGCTAATTTCTCTAGTGACGTTGTTAGGTTTTCAAACGCAATCGAACTGGCTCTTCAACACATTATTGCGCTTCCATCACAT
>JACYXH010000137.1:275000-280000 GCA_026745465.1 Lota lota | reverse complement strand
ATGTCTCTCTCTCTCTCCATGCCTCTCTCTCTCTCTCCATGTCTCTCTCTCTCTCTCCATGTCTCTCTCTGTCTCTCGGCCAGGTGAACGGTGTGTCTGTGGAGGGGAAGAGCCATTCTGAGGTGGTGGAGGCCATCAAGGCGGGGGCTGGGGAGACGTGCCTGCTGGTGGTGGACCCGGACACGGACCGCTTCTTCAGGAGCTGTCGAGTGGCGCCCTCCGCTGGTCACCTCACCGGTAAGACCCCGGTGCCCATACGCAAAACCAGACAAAATGGACGTTCTGCAACCAAAAACGATGCATCCGCTGGACTTCTATGGCCAGAGTGAACACACAGGGGGCACACTGTCAAACCTTTTCCGTTTACCCAATTGTTTTCCTAAACTACAGCTCAACTTCTCAAAACTCTCAACGCAGAACTGAAAAGTTCTGTGGTCAAGTTTTGCCGTTTTGGCAAAACTCCGCAAATCTCTGGCAAAATGTAACACTGCACTCAAAACCGTGTTCCCTCTTCTCAAACCATTATTCTTTCCCCCAAAACGATGCACACAGCTATCGTATGAACATCTCTTGCAGAGCATCGATTGAACACCACTGTGATCGATTTAAAACACTTCCATCAAAATACTGTTTATGTATGTTTTGGCTTCATGAGGCCATGTTACATATTCAAATGTATACAATTGTGTATGAATAGTTTCCTTTTTCTCATTTTTCAAAGTTTAGGGTTTACATAACACCCACCCCCCACCCCCCCACCCCAAATATACCGCTGCCTGCAATTGGTCAACAACACCACGTGAATGATTATGTCAGTATCTGGTATCTGTAAATATTTTGTATCTGTAAAATATGGACTATTGCGTCCCAACCTCTGTTTAATCCAAGATGAACCATTTCGAAGCAGGACATGCTGAGATTGTGAGGGATTATGTACGTGAACATCTGTATGGCCGCTCAAGCAAGGACTACAAGGATACAATATTAATAATTCAGTTGGTTGCAGACTTTTCCACTGTAGGATATTCGATGTTCGATGTTCATTTTGTGCTCTATACCAACACAGGTGTTGGCATGAGATCAAAGTGCTGTTTTCCATGCAACATAGCAAAATTCAAATTAAGATAAAAGACACGGATGCAAATAGAATCGCGTTAGGATGGCATGCAAAATCTGTTCACACTACACTGGGTGTGTGTAGTACACAAGTGTTTGCGTCCCTCAGCCCTCCATAGTGCCGTTTGCTCAATCGGTTTGGAATGGGTCTCGGATGCATTCCCACTGTCTGGATGTTGTTGGATCTTTGTAAACATAAAGTTTTAACACCAGGTGTATACTTTGGTTCAAGCCAGGCCAGGCCAACGCTCGCTGTCACTTCCCTCTGCAGAAGTTGTTGCTTTCCAGGCCAAAGTGGTGAGCCAAGAGCAGATGGATCAGCCTCTATCAGCCTCCCAGGATCCAGTCCTTCCTGCTTGGCTGTGCCTTACCAGCCCAGCCTATCATAATCCTTCCCAGGCTTCTTCAGTGGGGACCACCCTCTTGCGTATGTTATACGCCACACTAGAAAGCTGACGCTGTTGTGTTACACATCACGCCTCTGATTCCA
Organism: Lota lota; assembly: GCA_026745465.1. NCBI lineage: Eukaryota > Metazoa > Chordata > Actinopteri > Gadiformes > Lotidae > Lota > Lota lota. The sequence goes on along the minus strand of JACYXH010000137.1, from coordinate 278,394 downwards.
GAACGCCGGCATGCTGCTATGTGAGAGCAGGGCGGCGCCGGCAATACGCCGGCAATATGCCGGCTCTGTTTGGTTCTGTGTCAAAAAGCAAAGCCAGCATAATGACGGGTCTTCTTTGTGGCAATATTGCGGGATGCTAAAGGGACATTCTCTCTCTCTTTCTCTCTGTCTCTGTTTGTCTCTCTCTCTCTCTCTCTCTCTCTCTGTCTCTCTCTCTCTCTCTCTCTCTCTCTGTCTCTCTCTCTCTCTCTCTCTCTCTCTCTCTCTCTCTCTCTCTCTCTCTTAAAGAGAACAATAGCTTAATAGTTCCGTGTGGATGAACTCTCATCTATTGCATAATGTTGATCTGAAAGTCTGTACTGTCCCTTGATCACAGGGGTGGTGATGAGGACCACTAGCAACAAACCTCTCTTTTAGTTGAACTCAACTTTCTAAATCCAGTTTTAGCCTGTCAATCAAGCACTTAGTTGAGGTGGTTTCCCTCTCGCCTCACAGCCCTGGAGCAGAGTTGCCAAGCATTGTCAAGACAGCTTCCGCATCCCACGGCCGACAGTGCCCCAGACATCCTCTAGGGGGAGCTGCAGGCTGCCGATAAAAAGAGAAAGGTTTCCGTCAGCGTTGGAGTGGCTCCACTCCAGCCACCGGCTGGTGGATGAGCAGCACTTGAGAGGAGAAGAGAGGAGACTTCTCTCAGCCACCGCGCTCTCTCTGTAAACACGGCCCTGCCACCTGTTGGCATGGCAACGGGGACTAGCATTAACGCAGCAAGCTGGTTGGCCGTTGGACTCGTCACAAAGCAGAGGTTGCAGACAGAATGTGTGTGTGTGTGTGTGTGTGTGTGACTTTGTCAGTGTGTGTGTTTGTCAGTGTGTGTGTGTGTGTGTTTGTCAGTGTGTGTGGGTGGGTGTGCGTCTGTGTGGGTGTTTGTCAGTGTGTGTGTGTGTGTGTTTGTCAGTGTGTGTGGGTGGGTGTGCGTCTGTGTGTGTTTGTCAGTGTGTGTGTGTGTTGTTAGTGTGTGTGGGTGGGTGTGCGTCTGTGTGTGTGTGTGTGTGGTGTCGTAAAACACAAACTCTTAAAACACCAGTCTTGGAACAATGGCAGGTGGGAGATTCTTCCGTTGTGCTGAGAGAAGGTTGTGGGGTCCATTCCTCTGTTCGTCTGCTCTCGCTCCTCACTGCTCCATATGCTGGGCCGTGGGTTCTGGTCCAGACATCAAATATTAAAATGATTTACCCCAGGGGAAGGAATGTCAGGCAAGTGTTGCCCAGGCAACTAGCTGCACTACACGCACACACACTCCAGGGATCCCTAGCACACACACACATGCACACACACGCACGCACCACACACTCCAGAGATCCTTAACACACACACACACACACACGCACGCACACTCACAAACTCACACACACACATACTCACACACACACATCCTCACACACACACTCACACCCTCTCATGCACAGGAGAACATGTATAGCCTCTGTCCTACTACCAGCACCCCGTTATGGACACACCTTTGTTTGGTCGCCACGGTGACGACTCTGAGTGGCCACTCATCGACGGCCGAGCTGGATTGGGACAGAGGGGATGGAGAGCACGCACACACCACACACACACACACACACACACACCACACAGAAATACACCACACACACACCACACACACCACACAGAAATACACCACACACACCACACAGAAACACACCACACACATACACACACACACACAAAACACACCACACACACACACACACACCACACAGAAATACACCACACACATACACACACACCACACACATACACACACACACACATACACACACCACACACACACACCACACAGAAATACACCACACACACACACCACACACACACACACACCACACCACACACACCACAGAAACACACCACAGAAACACACCACACACACACACACACACCACACAGAAACACACCACACACATATACACACACACACACACACACACACACACGTGCAGACCTGAGGAGGTAGGAGCCTGTAGGGAGGGTTCAGGTGGAGCTTGAGACCGTCTGCCTGAGCCGCCATCAGCAGGTCTCCTGTGGAACCGCTTCACCAGACCATGGAAGGTAGGAGACGCAGGCGGCCGTCTTTTGATGAGGAGGGGTGGGACGCGGCCAGCGGTCAGCGTAGCTCGGTCGCTGGAACCGGCACGCTTTGTCGAGGAAACACAGGCTTTGGGTACGGTTTGGCAAAATATGTTAAGAGATGTGTATTTGTATTTTTGCTATATACACAATGTGTGTATGTGTGTGTGTGCATGTGCGTTAATTAACAGGTGTGTGTGTGTGAGAGAGAGTGGAATAGGGGGATCGTGCCTATTGGGTGCCTGAGTCTGTTCTGGTTCTGGTTCTGTACGGCTGGACAGCGGAGAGAGGCGGAGGCAGTGGGTGGGGGTACGGCGAGGTGGAGGGTGATATGGTGGAGGTGGAGGGTGATGTGGTGGGTGGAGGTGGAGGGTGATATGGTGGAGGGTGATGAGGTGGAGGTGGAGGGTGATATGGTGGGTGGAGGTGGAGGGTGATATGGTGGAGGGTGATGAGGTGGAGGTGGAGGGTGATATGGTGGGTGGAGGTGGAGGGTGATATGGTGGAGGGTGATGAGGTGGAGGTGGAGGGTGATATGGTGGGTGGAGGTGGAGGGTGATATGGTGGAGGGTGATGAGGTGGAGGTGGAGGGTGATATGGTGGAGGGTGATGAGGTGGAGGTGGAGGGTGATATGATGGAGGGTGATGAGGTGGAGGTGGAGGGTGATATGGTGGAGGGTGATGAGGTGGAGGTGGAGGGTGATATGATGGAGGGTGATGAGGTGGAGGTGGAGGGTGATATGGTGGGTGGAGGTGGAGGGTGATATGGTGGAGGGTGATGAGGTGGAGGTGGAGGGTGATATGATGGAGGGTGATGAGGTGGAGGGTGATATGGTGGGTGGAGGTGGAGGGTGATATGGTGGAGGGTGATGAGGTGGAGGTGAAGGGTGATATGGTGGAGCGTCCTCCAGGTAGGAGAGACCCGGGCCCTTCCCGACCGGAGCCTCTGCGTGAATAATGGAGGAGGAGCCTTGCTATGTAACAGAGTGGCCCCGGGACACACGATCCGGCCCCGCTGGGACTCTTGATCATCTGCTCGGGGGGGGGGGGGGGGGGGGGGCATTACCATTTACGCACACCTTTTAATTGAGTAAAGTGACGACAGCACTGAGAGTGAGAGGAGGCGGGTTTATGTGGCTCTGCAGTGCTGGGTGTGAGTGAGAGGAGGCGGGTTTATGTGGCTCTGCAGTGCTGGGTGTGAGTGAGAGGAGGCGGGTTTATGTGGCTCTGTAGTGCTGGGTGTGAGTGAGAGGAGGCGGGTTTA
>JACYXH010000137.1:270000-272500 GCA_026745465.1 Lota lota | reverse complement strand
ACACACGGTCTGGGCCGTACCATTAGGTTGGAAACCATGGGGGTGTAAAGGAAACGTGTGCCTAGCATGAGAAAAGCACTGCTGATGTAGTTGGAATAGCTGGTATTACACTGGTATTAGGATACAACCTTTCAAACAGTGGTGGAGCTATCCATGGATGAGGGAAACGAGATTCTTTTGTAAGATAAAGTGTACACTCAGATTATATTTCAGATGCTATAAAAGATATGCTTCTAACAATTAAATAGTCCTGTATGCCGATGTTGGATAGAGGCCAGATTTGTGTATGTATTGGTGTGTGTGCATGTGTGTGTGTGTGCGCACGCGTGCGCGCGCAGGCCCATCTGTGGATGTGGATGTGTGTGTGTCAGTGTGGCTGTGTGTGTCTGCAGTGCCCTCTGTTGGTCAGTCTGTATATGTGCTACTAACGTTGAAATACAATGGGACCATACGATCTAGCTATACTATATATATATATATATATGTTTTTTACTGTTTTGTTTTTCAATGGTTCAAAGTATATACCTTTGAGCAGGCCTTCCTGAAATCATTTCACGAGTGTAGGACCTACTTTATAGCAGCAGGCCGTTTATACTGCTGATATCAACGAGCGTTTGCAGATCTGGATCAGAGCTCAACAATAAGCAAACCATTTCTGCATGTAAATACACATGCTATTAAAACATATAGCAGCCGAGGTAGGGAGGCACATTGTACTCACGAGGGTGTATGCTTCATCAGAAATCTATTTTATACAGCAATCAATTTATACACTTTTTTTTGGATTGTGAAGGAAAACGTCGAATTTAGTTTGGTTTTGGTTAATCTCTTAATGAAACTGGAACACCAGCTGGACTTTTTCCCATGGTTGGTTCTGGACAGAGGCATCCCAGTTGGTGCAGTATGTTCGTTTTCTATACCAGTCTTCGATAAATAAATGTGAATTTTGTACGTATTCTTAACCGTCCACACTGCAAGCAAGACCACCACCTGTGTCTTCTCCACTCAGACTTTACTTCTTCATAGTTCTTTAAAAGATTTGTTTTGGTGTTTTTCTATATAGATGTCTTTAAACGTAATCCTGTTCCTGTGATATCTGTTGGGTTAATATATCGCCTGTTCATACTAGCTTAAGTCCACTTGTTCAGTATTGAGGAGATTCACCAGATGTTAAGGATGGACTTCCTGGTGGAGGTTTATATGAAGCAGCTCTTGGCTGTGAAAGCATTCTGTTATTTCTCCACTGCAATAAACTTGCCATCATACAAAATAAATCATGTGTCATGGTCATTTACTTATGGCTTGATTAATATGCAGTTCAACATGACTCATTCACTTGTGTTACAGTATGTAGTATGTATGTAGTGTGTTACAGTGTGTAGTATGTTACAGTGTGTAGTATGTATGTAGTGTGTTACAGTGTGTAGTATGTATGTAGTGTGTTACAGTGTGTAGTATGTATGTAGTGTGTTACAGTGTGTAGTATGTATGTAGTGTGTTACAGTATGTAGTATGTATGTAGTGTCTCTAATCTGCATCCACAAATATGTATGTATAGATAATGATATTTGGTTGATATTTGATTAATATTGTGCCAGTGAAAGCATATACAGATTATATTTACCAATATGTATAACTACAGTGGTAACATAAATACATAGTACATAAAACATCGACAATAAATCATTGTGATGTGGTTATGCAGTGTGCAGTGTCGTGATAGAGGTAATAATATTAATGTTGTTGTGAGCTAATGATGATTGTAATGAAATTAGCACAATCGATTTGACGCAAATTACAAATAACTAAAACGCCTCACAGCTTAGGTAGTGATGATGATGATGATGATGAAGATTATGAAGATGATGATGTGATAATGATGTGGTTTGTCCAGCTGGATCAGAGCAGTTTTACTGTCCTATGAGCAATAATGCTGCTACAACAAGCAATGCTACTGAATAGCCTCTCTCTGTTGTCCTGGAGACCTGGTGACCTGGAGACCTGGTGACCTGGTGACCTGGTGACCTGGAGACCTGGTGACCTGGTGACCTGGAGACCTGGTGACCAGGATACCTGGTGACCTGGTGACCTGGTGACCAGGATACCTGGTGACCTGGTGACCTGGAGACCTGGTGACCAGGATACCTGGTGACCTGGTGACCTGGTGACCTGGAGACCTGGTGACCTGGTGACCTGGAGACCTGGTGACCTGGAGACCTGGTGACCAGGATACCTGGTGACCAGGATACCTGGTGACCTGGTGACCTGGAGACCTGGTGACCAGGATACCTGGTGACCTGGTGACCTGGTGACCTGGAGACCTGGTGACCTGGTGACCTGGTGACCTGGAGACCTGGTGACCTGGAGACCTGGTGACCTGGAGACCTGGAGACCTGGTGACCTGGTGACCTGGAGACCTGGTGACCTGGTGACCTGGAGACCTGGAGACCTGGAGACCTGGTGACCTGGTGACCTGGAGACCTGGTGACCAGGTGACCTG
>JACYXH010000137.1:167500-262500 GCA_026745465.1 Lota lota | reverse complement strand
TGCACTGAGAGAACGCACAAGATATTTGATTTGATCCGCCTCCCCCTCACTGCAGCATAAAGAACACAGTTCATGGGGGCTGTCCTGATTAACACAAAAATACCTGCCAGAAATACTTCACCATTGCTGGATTCCTTCCCCGCTTTGGAATGCAATCTCCTGCCGTGATCTGAGTTGTATGTTTAGATCCAATGCTACGTGCGATGCCGTCAAGGTCAGCGTGTTTCAAATAGATGAACTCTCTAGGCTGCTAGCTTCCACAGGGCCGAAGGGTTTGGGACTCATGCGATCTGCAACCTCAGATCCAAAGTGCTAAAGCTGTGTGAGAATATATACTGTCACTGTTGCATTAAAAGGCATGCATTGTATAAGCAGCACAGTAACAGCAAGTATATTGAATATAAAAAATAAGTGATGTTTGGGGTTCAGGGGTGTGTGAGGTGCCATGAAGCTCATCTCTCTTCACCCTCTTTCCACAGAGCTGCCAGCCGAGGAGGGTGAGTTCATGTTTATGTTGGCCTTAAACACCTGCCTTCCCCTTATTCATGATCTCTAACATCTCCTACTTCTGGACATCTGTCGTCCCCCCCCCCCCCCCCCCCCCCCCCCCCCCCGTCGCCCCGTCCCCTTCACCTTCCCAGGGCTGGAGCCCATGACTCCCCCGCCTCACCCACCCACACGCTTAGACACACGCACACACACATGCACGCACACACACACACACACACATACACACACACACACAAAATGTAACAAAAATGATTTGATTGATTTACAAATGCTATGAATAACGGTCTGTTATTCATAGCAACGGTCTGCCCTTCAGAAATAACAGGCTGCTGAATGCCCTAGTTGACCAATCAGAATCAAGTATTTAACAAAGCCGTGTACTAAATGCATACATGTACCGCATGCCATCGTGTTCCACCAGGCAAGAGTATCTGGGAGTTGGTGGTGGAGCAGTTTGAAGACCTCCTGGTCAGGATTCTCCTTTTAGCTGCCTGCATCTCCTTCGTAAGTAAAACCCCCACAATGTTCAGCTGCTTTGTCTGAATAAAGTTCCAAGATGTGGGAGGAGTTAGGGCATGGCACAGGGGCGTGTACGGCGGTTGCCCAGGGGAACGGCCGGTATCTACAGCCTCGGTGCCCCCGTGTGATCGCTCATCGCCCCCCCACCAGTCAGTCTCATATTCACATTATAAAAAATAATAAACAGATACAGGATGGCGTGCCCCCCCCCCCCCCCCCCCCACCCACCCCCCTCCACCCAACGCATACCACCCATGTGGTTACCATGGATACCGTGCTTGGTACTCTGCGGGCGCCCCAGAAACACTGTGCCGTCCAAAGGGGACAATTCAGTGCACTTTTTTGGACCCCTGTCCAAAAAGCATCAAGCTCAGCCAAGCCTCTCTCTTTCTTTACCCCATCTGTTGCCTCGCCTTCTTTGGCACTCCCTCTCTCTCTCTCTCTCTCTCCCTCCCTCTCTCTCTCTCCCTCCCTCTCTCTCTCTCTCCCTCTCTCTAACAGTTTTGTTCAGAGCCGAGCTGGTGGACACATTGTCTTAATCCCCAAACTCGACCCTCTGCACTTCCTGCCCAGCTGTCAGCATTGCCTTAGAAGGCCGGGGAGTCTCTTTGTGTGCGCTTGCAAGTGTGTGTCTGTGTGTGTGTGTGTGTGTGTTTGTGTGTGTGTGTGTGTGAGTACGCACGTGTGCATGCATGTGTGCCCATAAGCACGGCCGAATCTTTATTTTAAGAAAGTCTCAAGCCAGGACGAGAAACTGTATCCTTGGACAAAGGTCAGGGACAGAACACACCGGCACGGCTTGCACCCCGCAGAACAGAATGAGATGGGCAGTGTGTGCGCGTGTGTCCGTGTGTGTGTTGGGGAGGGTCCGGGGGGGGGGGGGGGGGGGGGGGGGGGGGTGACAACGACAGCCAGGGATAGGGTTGCACAATGCCATTGTTGTTTGTTACGATGACACACGATGAGTGCAGCAGAAGGGGTAACGGTGTCTAAAAGGGTGGACACTAAACACTGCAGAGACATATTCCCCCTGTCCGTACGCGCCGGAATGTCCCAGCGCTGACAGACTGGGTCTTTGAACGGAAGAAAGGGGGACGTGGAGCCAGTCGGCCGGGGAGACACGATTTTGGAGGATGCAAATAAACAGCGGGGATGGGGAGGGGGGACAGACAGACAGACAGACAGACAGACAGACAGACAGACAGACAGACAGACGGACGGACGGACGGACAGACAGACAGACAGAGAGAGAGCCAAACGTACAGACAGACAGACAGACAGACAGAGAGCCAAACGTACAGACAGACAGACAGACAGACAGACAGACAGACAGACGGACAGACAGACAGAGACAGACAGACAGACAGACGGAGAGCCAAACGTACAGACAGACAGACAGACAGACAGACAGACAGAGACAGACAGACAGACAGACAGACAGACAGACAGAGACAGACAGACAGACAGACGGACGGACGGACAGACAGACAGACAGACAGAGAGAGAGCCAAACGTACAGACAGACAGACAGACAGACAGACGGAGAGCCAAACGTACAGACAGACAGACAGACAGACAGACAGACAGACAGACAGACAGACAGACAGACAGACAGACAGACAGACAGACAGAAAGACGGAGAGCCAAACGGACAGATTAACAGACAGATAAATAGATAAGATTGGTAGACGGACAGATACAGACGGAGCGATAGATAGATATAGATAGATAGATATACTTTAGATAGATCCGCTCAGCCTTTCACAATGAATTATGCTCCCTCCTCTACTCCTGTAGACACTTTCACAGGGTTGTTTCAAGCTATAAGACATACAAGCAAGGGCCTCCCAGGGTTAATAGATCAATTAGTACAATTAGAAGGGATTTTGGTCCTTAGATCAATCTCAACATTTTTATAAATTGAACTACATTTCTGCAAAGATTCTACTGGCTGACAAAAATATTGGGAGAGAAATTATCGATAACAATGATTTTAAGCTTAATAATAGATGGTGATGTTGGAAAACCGATTTATTGTAGAAGTTGAACGACAATGATACATGCGCTGGTGCTCCATGCTGCCAGGCGGGAGACCTCTGCGTGTGTGTGGGGATGGCTGGTTTAACCTGTGCACATTGATTGGCTAATGCACAACAGGTGTGCAGCCTCACCCAGCCCTAGAGTCCAATCAGTCTGCCTCAGGCCAGGTGAGGCTGCTTCAACCAGCCATCAACCACACACACTCCACAATATATATATATATATATATATATATATATTTATATATATTCTATTTATATATATATATATAAACTACAAATATATATAAATATATATAAAAATTTAATATTAATAAAAATATAAAAATATATATTTCAGAATGAATGAAAATTTAGAAAGGGTTCAATAACTATGATATGGGCGCGAGACGGGCCCCGCAAGCCGGATGTGGCTAAGGGCCCCGGAAGTTCAGAAACGGCCCTGCACCTACAGCACATTAAGGACGTTGGGAGATTTACCTGTGGAGGACTGGTTTGCGTTCCTTCTTGGGAGTGGTCATGTGAATAAGATGACACGAGGTGAACCTTTCATGTCTGTTTGCACAGCAATTAACTGAATCATTAACACACACAATTACCAGAAACACACACAGACGTCCTTGGCTAAAGTGTTACAAACCCACAGGTGCTGGCATTGTTCGAGGAAGGTGAGGAGACAGTGACGGCCTTCGTCGAGCCCTTGGTCATCCTCCTCATCCTCATCGCCAATGCTGTGGTTGGTGTTTGGCAGGTCAGTTACACACGGTGCACACACACACACACACACACACACACACACACACACACACAGACACACACACACACACACAGACACACACACACACAGACACACACACACAGACACACAGACACACACACACACACACACATACAGACACACACACACACACATACAGACACACACACATACAGACATAGACATATGCACATAAGCACATGGCAACCACAATTTCACACACAAGCAAGCACACACACACAAATACTCAATCACACTTGTTGATAGACAACAATGCAGACACACACATAACGACACACAATCACAAGGACATGCCCTCACACCCCTCCATAAATGCAGTCTTTTATGTCCTCCTAAATAGAGACCCATTCTCAGTAAAAGTCACACACGCGCAAAAACCCACACACCATAAATCACAAAACAATTTGTGTGCGCTCGTTGTCATCGTCCATGTCCTGCATAGTGTAAGTTAGCTAGGTTACACACACACATACACACACAGACACACACGCACACGCACACACACAGGGCGGCGACTTCCACAGTGGCTTAAAGTTCAAGGAAAGACAGAAGGGTGGTATGACGCAAAGCGTTGTGGGAAGGTGAGAGGTTAAGCCCAGGGAAGATGCAACCTGCATGTATTTGTGTACGTGAATGTGTGTGCGCACGTGAACGTGTGTGCGTGTGGGTGTGGGGGGGAGGTCAATCCACAGTAAAAATACAGTGGGATAATCAGGTTACTATTGGCCTCATCTGTGTGTGTGTGTGTGTGTGTGTGTGTGTGTGTGTGTGTGTGTGTGTGTGTGTGTGTGTGTGTGTGTGTGTGTGTGTGTGTGTGTGTGTGTGTGTGTGTGTGTACATGTGTGTGGGTGTTGGTGTGTGTGTGTTATATCAGCTCAGCAGCGGTCATTTGGAAACTATGCACAAGGATTCACACATGGGGTGGCATGGGAGAGAGAGGGGAGTGAGAAGAGTGAGAGAGAGAGAGCGAGAGAGAGAGAGAGAGAGAGCGAGAGAGAGAGCGAGAGAGAGAGGGACTAACATAAGTTGTCCTTTTAACCAACTGTCGCTCCACCACTTCTCAACTGCTTGTGGGACTGAGCTACACCCTGCAAAATAACGTCCACACGTTACATTTCACTGTTGTGTAGAGCGAGGACGAATATTAAAAACAAATGCTTCTTTAAAACTCAATAACTCCACATCAAAGTTTTGTCAGCAGTTGCTAATTGGATTAGCACCTCGGGCTAAGAGTGAACGTTGACGCAGCACTGGATGTTCTGTGTAACTTGGCGCAGGTGACTCCGCAGGCAAGCAGCCTGCAGGGGGCGCTGTCGCGTGTCTGTTTGCAGCAGACAGTGCAAAGCCGCCGGACTTAGCGTGATGTTTTTAGGGGCATCGCTGTCGGGTACCCGCTCCATCAAACACACAAGAAAACCGTTACGTACTCCGGGTCAGCAAGACCAAAGCTGGCACCAGAACGCCATTTTCAAAAAGAGTTCGCCATTACGAGTCTGGTCTCCGGCACCAACGTCAATCATGGGGTTGTTGACAATGTCGTTTTGTTGTTGTTGTTGTTGTTGTTGTTGTTGTTGTTGTTAATGTTGTTGGTCGAAACAGGAGCGCAACGCGGAGAGCGCCATCGAGGCCCTGAAGGAGTACGAGCCGGAGATGGGCAAGGTTTACCGGACGGACAAGAAGAGCGTGCAGATGATCAAGGCCCGGGAGATCGTACCTGGCGACGTTGTGGAGGTCTCCGGTACGAAACCCCCCTTGGCGTTTGCTCAACAGCCCCTTGCCTTGAAGCACAACTCAGGGTCTGCTGCTACGGAGGTTTTAGACGAGCATGACACACAACATACGAGAAGGCTTTTCAACGAATCAACCCCGCAGCATTAACGTTACTGGGTCATAGGTCATATGCTAATACGAGCTAAGGTAGTAAGCTAAAATAATATAAGCCAAGGTAATGGGCTAAAACAATATAAGCTAAGGTAATAAGCTCAGATAATATAAGCTAAAGTAATTAACAAATTATATGAGCTACGGTAATAAGCTCAGATAATATAAGCTAAAGTAATTAACAAATTATATGAGCTACGGTAATAAGCTCAGATAATATAAGCTAAAGTAATTAACAAATTATATGAGCTACGGTAATAAGCTCAGATAATATAAGCTAAAGTAATTAACAAATTATATGAGCTACGGTAATAAGCTCAGATAATATAAGCTAAAGTAATTAACAAATGATATGAGCTACGGTAATAAGTTCAGATAATATAAGCTAAAGTAATTAACAAATTATGAGCTACGGTAATAAGCTCAGATAATATAAGCTAAAGTAATTCACAAATGATATGAGCTATGGTAATATAAGCTAAGCTAATATAAGCTAGGGTCATATAAGATAATTTGACATTCATAAAACGGTTTATACATTTACATCGTTTGGACACCACTAGCTTTAAGGTACGTTCAAAGTAAAAGCCCCTTGCAATATTCCCACTGAGCGCTGAGTTAATTGAGTAAACGGCCACACGGTATGTGTGTGAGTACACCGGCTATATTCGGCGCAAAGGACCACTGCCCTTGTCATGACATGGCGACCGTACGGTCGTCATGTCAACAACATGGCGGTACACCGGGATTGAACGACGTTCCCAGAGCTTTCGGTATGGACTAGTGTCCCTTCAACAGTCGTGTGCGTCTAAACCTTGCGGTTCCCAACCGTTTTCGGCCCGCGACCCCATTTCTCGCTCTGAAAATGGTTGCGACCCCAACTTGAACTTTTGTGCGTCTGCTTCCACGCAAACAGCTTCCAGCCAATCACCGTCGGCCGGTGGTATCAATGTTCCGGTGATCGTCATGGCGTCGCTCTGCGTCACACTAAGTTATTTGCTGGTGGCTACGAGTCATTAGACAATCAGTTCGTACACACAGGACGTCTAGACCTTTTGAAGAAATGTTTTTTGCTAAAATGTCAATCAAATATCTATAGCTCGTGTCAGCGGTCTTCTGTGCCCCCATATGCATATCAGGGGACCCCAAGTTGGGTTCCGACACCCAGGTTGAGAACCACTGCTCCCACTGTTCCTTGAGAATGGACAGGACTCCTTTTAAGGAAGTCACAGTACAAAGGGAGTGTGAATGGTTAAGCAAGGTTGGGTATAAATACACGTAGTGTCTATCAGTCTCGCCCCTCTCTCGCTCTCTCTCTTCATCTCTCTCTCTTCTCTCTCTCTCTCTCTCTCTCTCTCTCTCTCTCTCTCTCCCTCTCCCTCTCCCTCTCTCTCTCTCTCTCTGTTTGTTGTACACCTGTCCTTTTCATTTCATGGTCCAAGGTCTCTTTCTCCCGACAACTATGGTGTCAGATGGCAGCAGCAACACAATCCATTCAACGTGTTAGAGTCCAACCCCCCCCTGCACACACACACACACACACACACACACACTCACTCTCTCTCTCTCTCTCTCTCTCTCTCTCTCTCTCTCTCTCTCTCTCTCTCTCTCTCTCTCTCTCTCTCTCTCTCTCTCTCTCTCTCTCTCACACACACGCAAAGCAAGCATGCACCCACATTCCCCCTCCTTGTCTTCGTGCTATTTATTTCTTTGTCTGCTGCCTCGCGAATGTCTTCTCAGCGTTATGAACTCAGAGGACGAACGGTCAAATTGCACGGTGCGATATTTTAAACAGAAGTCTGTGTCTGTGTGCTTCTCCTAGTTGGTGACAAAGTGCCAGCAGACATCAGACTCATCTCCATCAAGTCCACAACACTACGGGTCGACCAGTCCATTCTTACTGGTGGGTATGGGACAGACAGACAGACAGACAGACGGAGGAACAGACAGACAGACAAATAGATATACAGATAGATACGGCGATGGATAGATAGAGAATGTGAGATAGATAGATAGATAGACAGATAGAGACAGATGTATAGAGAGACAGATAGAGACAGATGTATAGAGAGACAGATGGAGACAGATGTATAGAGAGGCAGATAGAGAGAGATATAGATAGATAGACAGACAGACAGACTGATAGAGGTGTGTATTGATCATATTCTCTCCCCAGGTGAGTCTGTCAGTGTGATCAAACACACTGATGCTGTCCCCGACCTGCGAGCTGTCAATCAGGACAAGAAGAACATGCTGTTCTCGGTACGCTCCTCCTCTTCTGATGTCACCGCTGCTCCTCCTCTTCCTCTTCCTCTGTCACCGCTGCTCCTCCTCTTCCTCCTCTGTCACCGCTGCTCCTCCTCTTCCTCTTCCTCTGTCACCGCTGCTCCTCCTCTTCCTCTGATGTCACCGCTGCTCCTCCTCTTCCTCTTCCTCTGTCACCGCTGCTCCTCCTCTTCCTCTTCCTCTGTCACCGCTGCTCCTCCTCTTCCTCTGATGTCACCGCTGCTCCTCCTCTTCCTCCCCTGTCACCGCTGCTCCTCCTCTTCCTCCCCTGTCACCGCTGCTCCTCCTCTTCCTCTCATTCTGCTAACACTCCCACACCCCGCGTTAAATTGACATTCAACTTTATTTGTATATTTTCACAAACACAAATGACAAAAACAGGTAAACACCATTAAGATGATCGTTAAAACAACGTCGGCCCTGGTGATATTTTTCGCAGGGCACCAACATCGCGGCCGGCAAGGCCATCGGCATCGCCGTGGCAACCGGCGTCGCCACGGAGATCGGAAAGATCCGCGACCAGATGGCGGCCACGGAGCAGGAGAAGACCCCCCTGCAGCAGAAGCTGGACGAGTTCGGAGAGCAGCTCTCCAAGGTGGGGGGAGGGGGGGGGGGGGGCTATGCCATGTGCCATGCTCATTGGCTGGACCGCTGCAGGAGGAGGATGGACGATGCATGAATGGAGGATATGGTCCAGTTGTGTGGGGATGAGTGTTGCTGGTGTCGTCATGCCACTTCCTTCATGTGTTGTTGGCGTTGCATTCTGTCCTCTCTTGTTCGAACCCCAAATGAAATGACGAGACGCCTGAAAACGAGCACAATTTGGAAGGAACAAAATGCGCATTGCCATACTCAGTGTTGCTCCAACAACAGTGTTGTTGTGTTGTTGTTGTTGTTGTTGTGTACATCAGTGTTGCTCAGTGCGGTGCCCGCACTGAGCAAGTGGATGTTCTGACAGTCCGCAGACGGTCGCTGAAATAATGAATCCCCCCCCCAGGTCATCTCTCTGATCTGCGTGGCCGTGTGGATGATCAACATCGGCCACTTCAACGACCCGGTGCACGGCGGCTCCTGGATCCGCGGCGCCGTCTACTACTTCAAGATCGCCGTGGCGCTGGCCGTGGCAGCCATCCCCGAAGGTACGGGCTGAGAACCTCACCGTGGCGTTGGACTCTCTCTCTCTCTCTCTCTCTCTCTCTCTCTCTCTCTCTCTCTCTCTCTCTCTCTCTCTCTCTCTCTCTCTCTCTCTCTCTCGTCAGTGCCCCCTGCTGTGCGTGGGCTGCGCGTGCTGAATGGCGTTGGACTCAAAACGCACGACTCGTCGTCGTGACGACCGGCCGGTAGGATCAGAGAGAGCAGTCCTAACTGGAGTGCGGTGGTGCGGTGGTGCGGGTGTGTGGTGGTGCGGTGGTGCGGTGGTGCGGGTGTGTGGTGGTGCGGGTGTGTGGTGGTGCGGGTGTGTGGTGGTGCGGGTGTGTGGTGGTGCGGGTGTGTGGTGGTGCGGGTGTGTGGTGGTGCGGGTGTGTGGTGGTGCGGTGGTGCGGGTGTGTGGTGGTGTGGTGGTGCGGTGCGCGGGTGTGTGGTGGTGCGGGTGTGTGGTGGTGCGGGTGTGTGGTGGTGGGTGGTGCGGGTGTGTGGTGGTGCGGTGGTGCGGGTGTGTGGTGGTGCGGTGCGCGGGTGTGTGGTGGTGCGGGTGTGTGGTGGTGCGGGTGTGTGGTGGTGCGGGTGTGTGGTGGTGCGGTGGTGCGGGTGTGTGGTGGTGCGGGTGTGTGGTGGTGCGGGTGTGTGGTGGTGCGGGTGTGTGGTGGTGCGGTGGTGCGGGTGTGGCGGTCACAATCAGGGCAACGGTACCAATAACGGGAGGCGAGGGAAGAGTCGGGTTTCAGTAGATCGCTAGGAAGTTAGGGCTGGGAACGCCAGACACGGAGGGGCTAAGACGAGCCGGCACAGAGGGAGGGGAACACACGGACTCAATCCACCAGGAGGAGGAAGAGGGCAGGAGGGCCAGGTGAAAACAGCCCACGCGCCGGGGGACGATCACAGGCGGGAAAACACGGGGGGCAGGGAGTGGCGGGTCTGGAACGAGAGGTAAAAGCGAGTAACACAAGGTAACACGGAAAACAGTGACAGAAGGGAGGCGGCCGGTAAGGAGCGAGACGTGGACACCCGTGAGAAGGAGAGACGCGTGAATATCGAGCCGAATACAAAGGGGTGTCGGCGCTGATGTGTCTCTCTGTGGTCCGCTGCTCAGGCCTGCCGGCCGTCATCACCACCTGCCTGGCGCTGGGCACCCGCCGCATGGCCAAGAAGAACGCCATCGTGCGCTCCCTGCCCTCGGTGGAGACGCTGGGCTGCACCTCCGTCATCTGCTCCGACAAGACGGGCACCCTGACCACCAACCAGATGTGTGTCACCAAGGTGGGGCGGCCGCACGCACACACACAGACACACACACACGCACGCACACACACACACAGACACGCACACACACACACACACACACACACACACACACACACAGACATCCACACACACACACACACACACACACACACACACACACATCCACACACACACACACACAGACACACAGACATCCACACACACACACACACACACACACACACATCCACACACACACACACACAGACACACAGACATCCACACACACACACACACACACACACACAGACATCCACACACACACACAGACACACACACACACACACACACTGAAAAAGGCACACACAGACATCCACGCACGCACACACGCAGACACACACAAACACACAGACACACACACAAACACACACACACACACACCGAATAAGGCACACACAGACACGCACACACACAAACAAACACACATTACATCTAAATTAGCGGATGCATGTCGTGTTACTTTGATTTAATTCAGCATACAATGTGACACTTTTATTTGATCAAAGATCCACAGTCCTATTCCATCTGCAGTGAGCTTAATGAATCTGGGAGATAACGAGAGACGTCTTTCTGTTGTGTTTCAGATGTTCATTATCGACAAAGTGGACGGCGACAACGTTTCTCTGGGACAGTTTGAAATCTCTGGCTCCAAGTACACACCTGAGGGAGAAGTGTAAGTGTTACACATTGACACACACACACACACACACACACACACACACGCACATAAATACATTTAAAAGCATTCAATCAAAGCTATATTAACGACTCCATGCTAGCTGGAGTTATCCATTGTTGTTAGCGTGTTCAATATGCTATTGACGGTGGAGTCTTTGCCAGCATTATTTCCTTATTAATTACGGTTACTCCATGTAATTATCATTTCACTAAAGCGTGTGAAACACTCACTCCAACACGGATCTCTTTGCAGCACTAGGAACGGTGCGTTGGTGAAGTGCGGCCAGTACGATGGACTGGTGGAGCTGGCCACCATCTGCGCGCTGTGCAACGACTCGTCCCTGGACTACAACGAGGTCAGCAGAGGCTGTAGCGTGGCTGTAGCTCGTAGCTCGTAGCTCGTAGCTCCGCCATTCTCTTTACGCCCAGCCTCCCGAGTGTCAACAGACACACGTTCCAATCCCATCAGCTCATTACTGGGTCTGGGTCGGCAGCCATTTTCAGTTCCCAATTACCTTAGAGGACACACGCCGGCCAGTACTCAGATCCCGGGGGGACAGGCTCGCACTGGTCTCACACATCAGACGTTAGATTAATCCGAGTTCCAGCTTGTGCTAATACGTCTGATGTTATTTTGCGCTGTTCTTTCTTTGTGTCATACTTGCTAAGTTATTATTCTCCACGCCACGATTCACGGAATCAAGCTATTTTACGGAAGAAATGTGCTTCCTGATTCAAGCTGGATCTGATCAGAGAGGTGCTCTCTGCAGCGGCTTGGAGTTTCAAAGTAAATGTGTGTGTGTGTGTGTGTGTGTGTGTGTGTGTGCTCTGCTGTAGTCCAAGGGGATCTATGAGAAGGTGGGGGAGGCCACTGAGACGGCCCTGAGCTGTCTGGTGGAGAAGATGAACGTGTTCAACTCTGAGGTGCGAGGCCTGTCCAACGTGGACAGGGCCAACGCCTGCTGCGTTGTAAGTGCACCACCCGTCACGCCTTTATTTTGGAAAGACATACAAAGTACATCCTCTTGTGCATCGGAATGCCTTTGTAGTATTTGGAACCTTTGAAAGCATGAACTCACTATACAATCGTTGTTATTTATGTATTTCATACGTTATATGTTTTAAAAATATAGGTCTGAAAGCATATTTCCAAACCCATGTTTAGCCGTCACATACTGACAGTATCAACAACACATAACGACATTCGGGATTTCCGAAAAAGTTTAGAGTCAAATACATTATGACGTTTTAAAATCGATAAATGAAAAAGTAAACCACTGAATTGGTATCATTGGCTCGTCTTTGAGATGTTGACGTTGTATCTCGATATAAGAACCACCGTGGCTAATCCCGAGCCCTGCGCTCCCTCAGGTGATCAAACACCTGATGAAGAAAGAGTTCACGCTGGAGTTCTCCCGGGACAGGAAGTCCATGTCGGTGTACTGCTCTCCCGCCAAGTCCTCCAAGGCTCCGGTGGGCAACAAGATGTTCATCAAGGTGAGCTTCTTCCCTTTCACCCCGGGAACGTCGGAACGGACTTCCGCCAGGACGCATTTATCGGAGTCTGCCGTGTGGGAAACGTTCATAATGTCCGATGAACGTGGCGAATTCCACGCGCAAAACAAATATTGAAAAAGGGTTAGGGTTCGTCTCAGAAGATACAGCACTTGTATCTGTCAGTTCAAGATTGTGTGTAAGCCATTTCATCGTTTCTTTATTCACCGATTGTGATATTTGCTTTCTGACAGCCATTTCACATTTGATCACGGGCGCACGGCCATTTTGCACGTGAATAGAAGATAACGCTTGTACGACGTCGCTCATCCATCTTCAGGCAACAGCTAACCCCCAAACCCCCAAACCCCCACTACCACTACCCCTCCCATACAAAAGGATTTCTGCCCGGTACGAGATGGACCGACCAATCACAACCGTTCAGCTAATGTGAGGCGGGATAAATACGATGACGGTGCAGAGGAGCGCCGTAGAGGGATTTAAACAGCAACAAAGATGGCTGCCGCTGATGTAGAACGGGCTGTTGATTACGCCTCTCTCCTCTCTCCTCTCTCCACCTCTCCTCTCTCCACCTCTCTCCACCTCACCTCTCTCCACCTCTCTCCTCTCTCCACCTCTCCTCTCTCCTCTCTCCACCTCTCTCCTCTCTCCACCTCTCCTCTCTCCACCTCTCTCCTCTCTCCACCTCTCCTCTCTCCACCTCTCACCTCTCTCCACCTCTCCTCTCTCCTCTCTCCACCTCTCTCCTCTCTCCACCTCTCCTCTCTCCACCTCTCTCCTCTCTCCACCTCTCCTCTCTCCTCTCTCCACCTCTCCTCTCTCCACCTCTCCTCTCTCCACCTCTCTCCTGTCTCCACCTCTCCTCTCTCCACCTCTCCTCTCTCCTCTCTCCACCTCTCTCCTGTCTCCACCTCTCCTCTCTCCACCTCTCCTCTCTCCTCTCTCCACCTCTCCTCTCTCCACCTCTCCTCTCTCCTCTCTCCACCTCTCTCCTCTCTCCACCTCTCCTCTCTCCACCTCTCCTCTCTCCACCTCTCCTCTCTCCTCCTCTCCTCTCTCCTCTCTCCACCTCTCTCCTCTCTCCTCTCTCCACCTCTCCTCTCTCCACCTCTCCTCTCTCCTCTCTCCACCTCTCCTCTCTCCACCTCTCCTCTCTCCACCTCTCCTCTCTCCTCTCTCCACCTCTCCTCTCTCCACCTCTCCTCTCTCCACCTCTCCTCTCTCCTCTCTCCTCTCTCCACCTCTCCTCTCTCCACCTCTCCTCTCTCCACCTCTCCTCTCTCCACCTCTCCTCTCTCCTCTCTCCACCTCTCCTCTCTCCACCTCTCCTCTCTCCTCTCTCCACCTCTCCTCTCTCCACCTCTCCTCTCTCCTCTCTCCACCTCTCCTCTCTCCACCTCTCTCCTCTCTCCACCTCTCCTCTCTCCACCTCTCCTCTCTCCTCTCTCCACCCCTCCTCTCTCCTCTCTCCTCTCTCCACCTCTCCTCTCTCCTCTCTCCACCCCTCCTCTCTCCTCTCTCCTCTCTCCTCTCTCCTCTCCCAGGGCGCCCCGGAGGGCGTGATCGACCGCTGCAGCTACGTGCGTGTGGGCACCAACCGCGTGCCCCTGACCGGGCCCATCAAGGAGCACCTCCTGACGGTGATCAAGGAGTGGGGCACCGGGCGCGACACCCTGCGCTGCCTGGCGCTGGCCACCCGGGACTCGCCCCTCCGGCGGGACGAGATGATCCTGGAGGACGCCACCAAGTTCGTCGACTACGAGGTGAGCGGAGAGGCTGTTGCCTGGCAACGGCCCCGGAGCCCCCGCCCGATGAAGAGAAAAAGAACAGTCTGCGGTGCATTCAGAGTTAATGCAACAACAAGGTTCTTTCAAAGCAGACGGCCTCCTGGGATGAATCGCTTGCTAACGTGTAAACCCCCCCGTCCCCGTCCCTCCCCAGACGGACCTCACCTTCGTGGGCTGCGTGGGCATGCTGGACCCCCCTCGGAAGGAGGTCATGGGCTCCATCGAGCTGTGCAGGGCGGCCGGCATCCGGGTTATCATGATCACCGGTCAGTGTGTCTCACTACACCACCCTATAGTCACTACACCACCCTGCTACACCCTACAGTCACTACACCACCCTGCTACACCCTATAGTCACTACACCACCCTGCTACACCCTATAGTCACTACACCACCCTATAGTCACTACACCACCCTGCTACACCCTACAGTCACTACACCACCCTGCTACACCCTATAGTCACTACACCACCCTGCTACACCCTACAGTCACTACACCACCCTATAGTCACTACACCACCCTGCTACACCCTATAGTCACTACACCACCCTGCTACACCCTACAGTCACTACACCACCCTATAGTCACTACACCACCCTGCTACACCCTATAGTCACTACACCACCCTGCTACACCCTATAGTCACTACACCACCCTGCTACACCCTACAGTCACTACACCACCCTATAGTCACTACACCACCCTGCTACACCCTATAGTCACTACACCACCCTGCTACACCCTACAGTCACTACACCACCCTATAGTCACTACACCACCCTGCTACACCCTATAGTCACTACACCACCCTGCTACACCCTACAGTCACTACACCACCCTATAGTCACTACACCACCCTGCTACACCCTATAGTCACTACACCACCCTGCTACACCCTATAGTCACTACACCACCCTGCTACACCCTACAGTCACTACACCACCCTATAGTCACTACACCACCCTGCTACACCCTACAGTCACTACACCACCCTGCTACACCCTATAGTCACTACACCACCCTGCTACACCCTATAGTCACTACACCACCCTATAGTCACTACACCACCCTGCTACACCCTATAGTCACTACACCACCCTGCTACACCCTATAGTCACTACACCACCCTATAGTCACTACACCACCCTGCTACACCCTATAGCCACTACACCACCCTGCTACACCCTATAGTCACTACACCACCCTATAGTCACTACACCACCCTGCTACACCCTATAGTCACTACACCACCCTGCTACACCCTACAGTCACTACACCACCCTATAGTCACTACACCACCCTGCTACACCCTATAGTCACTACACCACCCTGCTACACCCTATAGTCACTACACCACCCTGCTACACCCTACAGTCACTACACCACCCTATAGTCACTACACCACCCTGCTACACCCTATAGCCACTAGAGTCCAACAACCCACAACACACACAAGCAATGCTGTTCCCCCATAACCTGGTGATCTCTGAGTGATTTACGTGATCTACGTCACCTCCCCCCATCAGGTGACAACAAGGGCACGGCCGTGGCCATCTGCCGCCGCATCGGCATCTTCGGCGAGGAGGAGGACGTGACGGGCAAGGCCTACACCGGCCGGGAGTTCGACGACCTGTCGCCGTACGAGCAGAAGAACGCCGTGCGGAAGGCGTGCTGCTTCGCCCGCGTGGAGCCCTCCCACAAGTCCAAGATCGTGGAGGTCCTGCAGAGCTTCGATGAGATCACGGCCATGGTGAGGGGCCCCCGCCTAGAGCAGAACCTGGGGCGTCAGGTCGTTGGTTAGTGGTTGGGTTCTGGTTCTGGTGTCCACGGTTCAGTGTGTAAGGAGCGCCTTGGGATCTCCCGGGGGTCATGTGTTCGTGTTGTGCGTCCTCCGTGTTGAACGAAAGAAGACACTCAAATGAAAAGCCTTCTTACAACAGGCGGCACGACTTGGAACGGAGAACAAACGTTTGACAAAGGATTTGGGGTTGAGTCTTTTTGTCCAAAAGGATCTGGAGTTTGCTCATTGTTGTGCTTCCCCCCCCCCCCCCCCCCCCCCCCCCCCCCAAAGACGGGTGACGGCGTGAACGACGCCCCCGCCCTGAAGAAGGCGGAGATCGGCATCGCCATGGGCTCTGGCACCGCCGTGGCCAAGTCGGCCTCGGAGATGGTCCTCGCCGACGACAACTTCTCCTCCATCGTGTCGGCGGTGGAGGAGGGCCGCGCCATCTACAACAACATGAAGCAGTTCATCAGATACCTCATCTCCTCCAACGTGGGCGAGGTGGTCTGGTGAGTGGAGCTGGGGGTGGAGGTGGTGGTGCTGGTGGGGGTGATGGTGGTGCTGGTGGCGGTGATGGTGGTGGTGATGGTGGTGGTGGTGGTGGTGGTGATGGTGGTGGTGATGGTGGTGGTGGTGGTGATGGTGGTGGTGATGGTGGTGGTGGTGGTGGTGGTGGTGGTGGTGGTGGTGTGAATGTAAAGAAATTGCAAATGTTTAGCTAGGTAGAACTATGGCAACAGGGCTTGTCCCTGGCGACATGGTATCGCAGTGAGACATTGTTGTGTTTGAAGCGGCCACAGAGTTTGCGTGGCAAAACATGGCTTCCGTTCGCCTGGATCACAGCATATGTACGTTGATTTAGTACTTTTTACAGTACTACAAATCCCATGATGCATTGTGGCGCAGCAGCCTGCTGATCCCCGTCCCCTCTGTGTTGTTCGGTCCCGCGGCAGCATCTTCCTGACGGCGGCGCTGGGTCTCCCCGAGGCCCTGATCCCCGTCCAGCTGCTGTGGGTCAACCTGGTGACGGACGGCCTGCCCGCCACCGCCCTGGGCTTCAACCCCCCCGACCTGGACATCATGGGCAAGAGACCCCGCTCCCCCAAGGAGCCCCTCATCTCCGGGTGGCTCTTCTTCAGATACATGGCCATTGGAGGTACTCTCTCTCTCTCTCTCTCTCTCTCTCTGTCTGTCTGTCTGTCTGTCTGTCTGTCTGTCTGTCTGTCTGTCTCTCTGTCTCTCTGTCTCTCTCTGTCTGTCTGTCTGTCTGTCTGTCTGTCTGTCTGTCTGTCTGTCTCTCTCTCTCTCTCTCTCTCCTCTCTCTCTCTCTCTCTCTCTCTCTCTCCCCCTCTCTCTCTCTCTCTCTCTCCCCCTCTCTCTCTCTCTCCCTCCCTCTCTCTCTCTCTCTCTCTCTCTCTCACTACATTCAGATGCCACTTTGTCATCGGTAGCAACGTTTCTACAAATAGAAGGAAAGACGCAGGCTGGAATAACAGGAAGGCTATTCTACATTCTGCTTCGGTTTGACGCCTTCGTTAATTAAAAGCGTATTTAACGAGCACTTAAGAGGGACTTGCCACCTCTTGCGTGATGTTACTAACAGCCAGAGGAGCCATGCGAACCAATGCCACCTTATATTATTATTATATATATAAGTATCTTTAGAGACGTCTGGTTCCCTTTAGGCATCCTCATATGTACACTATTCTGCTTTATTTCAACGCAGTTATCTTACATTTGACTTGACCCCTTAAAGGTGGTGTAGGTACGCTTAAAGAGCTAGTATTTGAGTGTAATTAGTTAGAAATGGCTTAGCCAGCCGTCAGCTATCAGTGTATTTTGAGTTGACGGCCCCTACCTCCGTATTAAGCCATTACATTGACCAATCAGGGCATGTCTTCCCTGATTGGTTCAAGGGAATCCATCTTGCCTGTCACTCACGGGTGCGTGAATGCACTTGAATGAACATTTGACAAAATGGCGGTGCTTTTTTGTCTCGTTTCAAAGTGCTTTCACTTTATCTCTCTTTGGCTAACTGTGGGACGTTTCCAGTGATGAGGAATACATGTGCACAGTCCCTGTCAGATCAATGGATAAGTTGGGAAGAACAAAACAGTATAACACTTCAAACAGATGAGAACCCAGAAGGGGAAAAAGGGTTGGAACTAATATTGAGTCCCTGCAGGTTACGTTGGCGCGGCAACCGTTGCAGCTGCCGCCTGGTGGTTCATGTACTGTGATGAGGGACCCATGATCAGCTTCTATCAGCTGGTGAGTAGGCCTACCTTTACCCAGTCTGTAGTCTGTACCCTCTACAGTCTGTAGTCTGTACCCTCTACAGTCTGTAGTCAGGACCCTACAGTCTGTAGTCAGGACCCTACGGTCTGTAGTCTGTACCCTCTACAGTCTGTAGTCTGTACCCTCTACAGTCTGTAGTCAGGACCCTACAGTCTGTAGTCTGTACCCTCTGCAGTCTGTAGTCAGGACCCTACAGTCTGTAGTCTGTACCCTCTGCAGTCTGTAGTCAGTACCCTTTACAGTCTGTAGTCTGTACCCTCTGCAGTCTGTAGTCAGTACCCTTTACAGTCTGTAGTCTGTACCCTCTGCAGTCTGTAGTCAGTACCCTTTACAGTCTGTAGTCTGTACCCTCTACAGTCTGTAGTCAGTACCTGTGTGATGGATGATCTGTGTGATGGATGATCTGTGTGATGGATGATCTGTGTGATGGATGATCTGTGTGATGGATGATCTGTGTGATGGATGATCTGTGTGATGGATGATCTGTGTGATGGATGATCTGTGTGATGGACGATGGAGTGTCCCTCTGTCTTCAGTCCCACTTCATGCAGTGCAGTGACAACAACGAGGACTTTGAGGGCGTCCACTGCCACGTGTTTGAGGCCGCGCCCCCCATGACCATGGCCCTGTCCGTGCTGGTCACCATCGAGATGTGCAACGCCCTCAACAGGTGAGCGCGTTGCCGTGGTGACGGATGACAGAGACGGATGCCAGCGATCTTACTGACACACGCGCTCTCTCTCACTCTCTCGGAAACACATGACGCGATGCATCTCTCTCGAATGACGGTTTTCTTTTTATCTTTCACACAAACACACACACAGACTCACACATGCACACGCACAAACACGCGCGTGCACACACACACACACACACACTTAAGCAGGCATGCACATGGACACATACACCCACTCACACACAAACACAGGATAAGACGAGACAAGATGTATTTTGATCATCGGGTGACAAGCAGAAAGAACAGGACACTAGTGATGACAAGAAAAAAAGAATCATCAAAGTAAAATAAGACATTACAAAACAGAAACCGATATACACAACAAATGTCTTTAGAAGAAACGTAGATCTAAATGATGTAAACATGATCTGACAGTTGACAGTCTGTGATACTTTGTTGAAACGACACATCATTGACCATTCATCGTGGGGCTCGTACAGCAAAGTGACCGCCTCCATCTTGGAAGCAAAGCAGCATTGGAATGTCAGTCCTTATCCGTGCAGTCACGGAGAAGGTCTTACCAAAATCACATGGCTGCATTCCAACTGCGCTTACCACACCTCCTAATCCTCCTCTCGTCTCCCCCCCCCCCCCCCCCCAGCCTGTCTGAGAACCAGTCTCTGGTGCGCATGCCCCCCTGGAGCAACCTGTGGCTGGTGGGGGCCATGACGCTCTCCATGTCGCTCCACTTCATGATCATCTACGTGGACCCCCTGCCTGTGAGTCCGCCGGCCTCCCTGCACACACCCTGCTCTCTCGCTATCACCCTGCACACACCCTGCTCTCTCGCTCTCACTCTGCTCTCCCCCTGCTCTCTCGCCCTCACTCTGCTCTCTCGCCCTCACTCTGCACACATCCTGTTCTCCCGCTCTCACCCTGTTCTCCTGCTCTCTCGCCCTCACTCTGCTCTCTCGCCCTCACTCTGCACACATCCTGTTCTCCCACTCTCACCCTGTTCTCCTGCTCTCCTGCTCTCTCGCCCTCACTCTGCACACATCCTGTTCTCCCGCTCTCACCCTGTTCTCCTGCTCTCTCGCCCTCACCCTGCACACATCCTGTTGTCCTGCTTTCATCCTGCTGTCCCACTCACATAAACCCTCACAGACAACCTTCTAGTTATCTGGGTGTTGTTGCATTAACAATGTCATCGGGGGAGGGTGATATATAAATAATGCAGTGTAAACTAGACTTGCTATTCTTTTGAAATGCCAAATTGAACACTCCCATCACATGATTTGAATCAGATGAATAAACCAGACTGTGTTGACCCTGCTTATCGGTATCCACAACCTCTGGATGCCATAGTTCAGAACAGGAGGACACTAGAACTTTAGCTGGGAGTGCTAGGCGGGGGATGTGTGGATGAGCCGCGTTTGACCCGGGGCGTTCTCCGCTCTGCTCCAGATGATCTTCAAGCTGACCCACCTCAACGTGGAGCAGTGGCTGATGGTGCTGAAGCTGTCCTTCCCCGTCATCCTCATCGACGAGGTCCTGAAGTTCGTGGCCCGGTCGTCCCCGGAGGGTGAGGTCCCGGAAGGACGCCAGATCCGCCCCTCTAACCGTGTGGCCCTCTAGCCGCTCACTCTGCACGCGCGTTTTGACGGCGGCCGGCCCCCCTCACACCTCGGGCGCGCTGAGGGCGTCGGCCTCGACGCTGAGCGGTCAAGGATGACCTAGTTTTGAGCGTCCATCTTGCAGAAAGGAGCAGGCGTGTGTGTGTGTTTGGTTTCACTTCTTTGCGTGTTGACGCGTTTGCGGACGTTGCTCCTCGACCAACGTGGTGACCTGTCGCTGGACGTCTCGAGTTCAGTTGAAATAACCCAATGTAGGCATCGCACTTTATTCCATGGTTTTAAGCATTCATCTTAACATGGTAATTATCGATAACTCTCAGCCAATCAAAATGTGGCAGTAGTTGCCATGACCTGGGTTTCCCTGTTGGGGGGGTCCCTGAGATGGGGGGGTCCCTGAGATGGGGGGGGTCCCTGTTGGGGGATTTTAGTGTTGGTTATTCTTAGGTTTATGCCATTCATACCAGTTTATTCAGCTTAGCGGTTTGTAACAAAAGCCGTCCGTTCGCTTGTTAGTTAGTTAAACATTCACACTGAACAATACAATAAACAAAACAATACATTAAAAAGGGAAATAAATCTTGTATACAACACAAAAACAAGAGAGCATAATCCCTAAGCGTCAAATCCTGGTAGAAATTTGAAAAGATAGAACATTTTTAACAAAATAGAGAACAAATAAGAACCAATATTGTACATTTGTGCTAACAAGGTTGAATGAAGATTAACATTTTATATTAATCCGGTCATTTTAAAAATATTTTATCAGAGATCAGAACAGCTGCTGAAGTAGGCTTACAATGACATTTCTGAAAAGGAAAAGCATGGTACAAAGAAAAACTTTAGAAACCAAAGCAACGTTTTTGATTATGCAGATAATTAACACATATATACACACATACACATCTCCTCTATTAGAAATCGCCACACTGTCATGACATTTGACCTGACAGAACGTGTTTCTGTGTCCATCTAGGGAAAGTCTAATTGGCCAATCCAAACTGTGAGCAGCAGGGGGCAGCAGAGAGCCCAGCGGACAGAAGAGACGACAACGTGGGCTGTCGCTCATTTCAAGACATCACAAAAAAGAAAAGAAAATGTGACGTGAAAAGCAACAACGGTTAACGCAAAAAGCAATCAGCAGACCGAAGAAAATTATCTGAAAAAGCTTCAAAAGTATTTTTTGGTGTATGTATTGAAATCATATATAGGTGAGAGTTTAAACTATTCTGTGATTATTCTATTCTTAAAGAATAAAGGTATATATTAAAGAGTATTATTTGTCAAGCTGGGATGTGTTGTAGTTTGTATTGTGTGCGTCCCCTGTTGTGGATAATGATAGAATTACCTCGGCGTGGTTACTGTCGCTACCGCCGTCGCGCCGATTGACGGGACGACAACAGCGTCACAGCTGCGCGACAGGGCCAGCAACTTTCATCTTCCCAAGTTCTGTGGTTTTTGTCATAAAACCATGAATATTGCTTAAAATGTTTGGAAAACATTAAAACATGTTTAAACTCTGCGACCATCTCGGGTTTTCTCGTCGTTTACCCCAAATCTCCCGACTCCATTTTTGGCTAGTTTAATGTTTTAAGTATAGCCATAGACATTTCACTTTGACGTAATTGCTTGAAACTAAGTGAAATGTCTCAACATAAATATATTTAAAACATCTGACTGAAAGTAAATTATTAAGTTACTAATGCCATTTGGTCAACTCCTTTATCCAAAACATCTAAATACCATAAGGGCATAGACTCACAGCACAGTGGGAATCGAAACCCTAACCCTGCTCTACTAGTTGAGTGAAGTACGAGAGCTTCACAGCTGAAATTAAAAATGAAAAACAGATCTGATCATGTTATATTAGATATTTATATGAAATAATTTCATTTTTTTTGGGTTACAGAGAAATTGTGTCAATCAGCAGACGGATCAATAACAACATCACTGCTGTCAGCATATTTAACTGATTCATGTGTTTCCATAGAAACACTGGCCACGACAGCACCGAATAGCATTTTTTAGCTTAGCTATTCTGAGCTTAGCTGCATGGCTACTCATATTTGGCCCGAGAGATGCCAAGATACACTTGCATTGTTAAGTCAGCAGTCTCTGCATGTACATGTGCAATCACGCTTCCTAGAAAGTTAATAAGTGTATTGCTGGTGTCACTGGCATATGAACAGGTGTACTGCGAATACGCAACATCACATATTAGGGCAGGCTGTAATGCTTTAGTGCATGAGCCGCCGTACGTCTGTATCCTAGTGGGGAACAGGAGCGCGCTCAGGGTTTAGTGTGGGGGTGTCTTGTGTACTGGAGCTCCCGTTTGGGGATGTATCATTTGGTCACAGAACCGATTTGGTCATTTTCGAGCTCACCCCTCAAAGCTCTGAAACGAACACGTTTAGAAACAGCCTAGACAGCGTTCCCGGCACCCGGCCTTGGGGAAGGTCGGGCGCCGGAATGCCGTGGAAACCATCGAGATCCTTAGTGGTCATTTCACCAGGGAGTCCATCTGAACCGTCGCTATAGTTACTCCAGACTTAGCTGACTGGTAGTTTGGACCCCCCCCCCCCCCCTGGGGTCTTCGTGGGCGTGTACTGTAGTAGGTGGGGGTCCTGTAGGCCGCGTGGTCCGGTCGGGGGTTCACGTGGACTCTGTGGTGGGGGAGGGGTCTGTGTGTAGGGGGCCCTCCCCCAGGACCTCCCGGGCCTGATCCAGGGTCTGGGCCTGCCGGATCAGCTCCAGCTTCACCTGGAGGGGGCAATGAGGGATTACCGCACGGCAGGGGGTCACGTGACCAGAGTCACCATGCGGTCACGTGACCAGAGTCACCATGAGGTCACGTGACCAGAGTCACCATGAGGTCACGTGACCAGAGTCACAATGAGGTCACGTGACCAGAGTCACCACGAGGTCACGTGACCAGAGTCACCACGGGGTCACGTGACCAGAGTCACCACGGGGTCACGTGACCAGAGTCACCACGGGGTCACGTGACCAGAGTCACAATGAGGTCACGTGACCAGAGTCACAATGAGGTCACGTGACCAGAGTCACCACGGGGTCACGTGACCAGAGTCACCACGGGGTCACGTGACCAGAGTCACCATGAGATCACGTGACCAGAGTCACCACGGGGTCACGTGACCAGAGATACCACCCCCCCTCCCCTTCCCCTTTTATTTGATTATTAGTATTAGTGTTTATTTATTGTTGGTGAACAAAATATGCCTGCAAGCTTACATGAGTATAACAATGTATGTAATTCAATATGTTTTATAAAATGCAGGGGTCAGGAACAGAGCTGTACCTGCAGGGACTGGGAGAGCTGGACGAAGTCCATCTGCACCGCCTGGCTGGTGTCCAGCTGGGAGTGCAGGCTGATGATCTGGCTGCGGAACTCCAGACACTGCTGCTTCAGCACGGCCTGGAGGTCAGCAAGGGGAGGGGTCACGACCCCTTGGTTGGTTAAGCCCTGTGGTCTACAGTCCCAGAACCTGAGACCGGCTCTCAGCCTCAGAACCTGAGACCGGCTCTCAAGAGAGACCAGCTCTCAGTCTCAGAACCTGAGACCGGCTCTCAAGAGAGACCGGCTCTCTGCCTCAGAACCTGAACCTACCTTGTCCTGGGCGAGCGTCTTGTTGGCGCTCTGCAGGTGAGACAGCGCCACCCGCAGGGCGTCCAGCTCGGTGCGACAGGCCTGCAGCTCAGCCCGCGTCTGGTCCCTCTGGCCCTGGATCCGCTCCGTCTCCGTCTTCAGACTGGAGAACTGCACTGTGGACCACACAGTCAGCAAGACAGTCAGCAAGACAACACAGTAATACAAAACAGTCAGCAAGACAACAGTCAGTGAGAAAATTCAGTCAGCAAGACAACAGTCAGCAAGACAGTCAGTAAGACAACACAGTCAGCATGACAACACAGTCAGCATGACAACACAGTCACCAAGACAGCACGGTCAGTAAGACAACATGCAAGTAAAACTGGTGGTTATTTATTCAAAGACCTGAAAGGTTAATGTTTAAGTCTTTGAAACCAGACACAGCAATACTCAGAATGTCAAAGTGACTGACGTGTGTGGTATCTTTTGACTCTTGACTCACCTTCTAGCAGTTCTGTTCAGCGGGAGGAGGTGGCGGTAGAAGCAGAGAGAAAAACGAGAGGTTAAACATGTAAAAACAATGTGAGTTATAACATCTCGTTTTACTCATAGTCTTGCTAAACCAAAGGCCAGTAAAGATGATTGACAGACCGCTCTCCTCTGTGCGAGTGTCCAGCTGCTCCTTCAGGTTCACGATCTCGATGCGAAGACGCTCCTCAGAGTGCGCCCCCTGCAGGCAACAGGTGGCATCGCAGTCAATGCATTTTCACATACATCACTATAACTGGACCAACGTTTTGGTCGAGGGCTTACAAATATAATTCCTGAACCCGAGTACTTCAATACGAAGCAGCACAATGGCCTCTTCAAAAGCAAAAATAAATACAATAAATGATTTTATTTTATTTTCAGCATCGTTCAAATTCCTCTGTTTCCTGTACTCTGAACACAGGAAGGCCTGGTGCTGACATTCATTGTGTCTCTGTTTGTTAAGTTAAATTCTCATGGCTGGCCTCTGGGCGTGTGTTTCCTTATCAAGGCAGTTCTTAAGGACGCACACACACACACCGATCACACACACACACAGACAGAGAGACAGAGAGACAGAGAGAGACAGAGACAGAGACAGAGACAAAGAGACAGAGAGAGAGTGTCTGGCCACCTGTTGTGTCCCAGGGAAGGTGGTGCTGGTGCTCGGTTCTTCCTCCACCTCCTCTTCCTCCACCTCCTCTCCTTTCAGCCTGGAGAGCTCTCCACACACCCGTCTCTGGGATAAGGACAGCTCCGCCTGAGAGAGAGAGGAGAGAGGGACAGCATTAAGGCTTCACCTTCATCTGTTTGGTAATGAGCAGGGATGGAGGGAGATGGTGAGTATCGTTGGGATGATGAAGTCGGAACAGCGTGATCTTTGTGGAGGCAAATTAACGGTGTACAAAAAAAGTCCAGTGCTTTTATTTGGGGTACTTTGCCGAATCCACGAACTGATAAAAGAAATATTGAAAATAATTAGTTTGGGGTTGTAAATCATATTCACGCCAAGTCTCAACATCAAGCAATATATCAGCAGTAATGAACTTCTCTACTTATTGCATATTTGCATATTTATGATAAGTTATACATATGTATTTTACTCATGTATATTTATTAACCACGGTTAATGTTGAAATGTTATGTCTTAATAACTTAATTTTACTTGTAGATATCTGTTCCAGGCTGAAGCCAGACTGTACAGATAACGCTTGTGCTATTTCCTGTTTGTTAGATCATGCAGGCGTCCAAGACAAGCATCTAATGGTGGATAGGACACTTACCAAGCGGCTCTGCACGGCGCTCTGTGATTGGCTGACAGATTTCTTTAAGTCTTGGAGGAGTTTCTCTGAAGTGTGTACCTGACACTGGAGCAACGTCACCTGACCTCAACAGAAGAGCACCAACGTTAGCAAAGAAACACAATAACCTGCTTATAGTGTCAACATAAAAATAGTCATTTTGGACTGTAGACTATTGTAGACAAGCAAACCCAAGACGTATGATAAAAATAAAAAGAACGGTAGAATCATTCACATTTTTAAAAGTAATGGCATATAAACAATCATCATCAATAATAAACAATGGTATAATCTTAATAACACTATGTTATTGATCTACCTGTTTGTGTGTGTGGTTGGTAATAACTGTGTTATTGATCTACCTGTTTGTGTGTGTGGTTGGTAATAACTGTGTTATTGATCTACCTGTTTGTGTGTGTGGTTGGTCTGTGTGTCCAGCTCTGTCTCCAGCTCCTCCTTCTCCTGCTCCAATCGACTCAGCTTCCCTCGCAGCTCTGAGACCTGCCGTACATGCAGCACACAAATGTGATACTGCAATCAATTGATCCCTTTTTCCAAAGCCTCTAATCCATTCTCTCCAGCAGGCCTACTATGTTACAGCACAACTTCTGGGGGGGGGGGGGGGGGGGGGCCTGGAACCAAAACCTGAAGGCCTCGTTTCCTTTTTCGACACAGTTGACCACTGCTGTTAATATTAATAGCCAATCACACACTTACAGAGCCACGATCCAGTGACATGATTGGTCGAAACTAAGATGAAGCGATACAAAGAGAAACGCCCTGGTCACCCAGATTTAGGCTGGTCTACCATCAGACTTAAGATTGGTAACCATCTCACCCATATTCACTGGGTGCCACGGTACACCTTTTGTGAAATGACATTTTTCAACCATGTTTGCCCTTGAAGCTGAAGCTGACTTTGATGTTGTATCCAAGGGCAAGATCGAGACAGTTCTACATGCATGGGTTCCAGCTGCCGAGGTGAAATTATCAACTGAGAGAGTGAATGAATGAGTGACCACATATTATAGGATATAAACATTTAACGTTAGCACTAGTTTTACCATTAGCCAACAAAACAACGAAAAGCTTCAGTGTGTCTTGAACTGTGGGGTTAGCCTACTATGGGGGCTACAGCTATTGCTATTTGCCCTTAGAGTACCTGTATTTTAAAACAACCCCAGTAGTTGGTTTAGAGGCCGGTAGTGTAGTCAGGATGCTGTCTGGAGGAGACAGGACTCACCTGAGTGTTGAGAGCGTCCCAGTCGCTGTGCGTGACCAACCGGTGGCCAGCCGGCGGCAGGTAGATGGCCTCGGGCACCAAGGTTCCCGTGGAAACAAGGGAGGCCGTATCTTCCTGAGGGGGCGGTCTCCTGGCCAGGGAGGGCGTGTCCAGGGAGAACGAGGACAGCGAGGCGGTGTCGCAGTGCTGAGAGAAGTAGCCTTCTGCCACAAGGCCCGCCCCTTCTCCGTCGTGGTCTGTCGATTGGCTCTGGGGGCTGTCCGTCAGGCCCCTGCCCTCTGCGCCGGGCAGGCTGTTGGTAAATGCCTCCAGAGATTCTCGCCTGGAACCTCCCACATTTGACCTGCTTTTCCTCCCACTCTACAAGATGCAGACAACACATTTTAAATGTATTTCAAAAAGGTTTTTCTGAAATCCTGTTCTATTGTAAAGTCTATTGTCGTGGCAATACGGCCACAATATTGCCGATCTGTAGGTTTACTATCCATTTATCTCAAACTGATTCTATGGTGGCAGTCAAGATATGTGCAGGCACACACACACACACACACACACACACACACACACACACACACACACACACACACACACACACACACACACACACACACACACACACACACACACACACACACACACACACACACACACACACACACACACACACACACACACACACACACACCTGGGTTAGCCCACTGCCTCTCCTCCAGTCTGCTGGCTCTGACTGCAGACAAGCAATCCTGGCTTCATACTGAGCGGCAGTCTCTGTGTGTGGGAGAAAGACGAACACAGGAGAAGAAGAACCGTATCAATGAGAAACGATGGCTCCTCCACTCATTCCCTCTCATAAGGTAACCTCGACTCCCGGGCATAGGGATGGACAGCATGGCCTGCGCATAGTACCGGGATGAATTGAAAAAGCATCACCAGCACAGTATCGCATGCAAAATGGCTTGAAGGACAATGTGAAACTGAATGGAGACTTCAGCCACATCTTGCTTCCTTAAGGCATTTGCATGTCAAATAGGATAGGAGGGCGAGGCAGGACACACAGGGATGGGATGGGATAGGCAGGCAGACCGAGGGACCGACAAGCTGACAGACAGACTCAAGGACAGACCTCGCAGAGCCTCCTGTAGAGACTGTATTTCTTGGTCACATTGCTTTTGGAGTTCCGCAAGTTCCTCCTGTTTGCTCAGTTCGCAGATCGTCGCCACGCCCTGCCAGTGTTCCACTTGGGCTCGGCAATCGGCTAGTTGGTCCTGCAGGCGTTCCTCTGAAAACCAAACATGTTGAGTTGTCATTGCAAAGTCTGTCACTTGCAAAGTGATAGACTGATGCAGATAAGATAAGACACACCAGCAGTAAAGTTGGTATAGTGTACATGTTACAAGATTTCAGGTGTATACGTTTGGTTAAGTGTACTTATACTACTTAGATTTTCCAAAAAAGGTGATGTTTCTTACGGGCAATCTCGATGTTGTTTAGAGCATCATCTATAACAGTGTCACCACCTTTCAAATTTGCAAAAACGTTTAAACGAAATGACGAAACCCAAAAGCAGAAATGTGAGAAATTAAATTTGAGTTTCTTTAACAATTGATCTACACAAAAGTTGGTTAACCAACACTGTACATTAAATGAAAGCGGTTGAGACGAAAGTCGATCGCAAAC
The DNA here is from genome assembly GCA_026745465.1 of Lota lota. Taxonomy (NCBI): domain Eukaryota; kingdom Metazoa; phylum Chordata; class Actinopteri; order Gadiformes; family Lotidae; genus Lota; species Lota lota. The sequence continues at coordinate 233,317 of JACYXH010000137.1, read as the reverse complement.
ACGCTGAACAGTTTAAAAAATAAAAAAATAAAGGCTGACAGCTTGTTTATTACGGCTGGCCATTTGGCCCCCGCCATCATGGGGACATGGGGACATTTAACCCGACTACAGAACATGTTCTGCTGGAGCTTTTCGACCCGGCGCCACGGCTCACTTACTTCTACAGTCGACACTTGTTGCACAAATACAACACATTAGTAGCAGTACCCGTCAGCGACTTATATCCCGTTACAGAGGACATCGGTAGAGAATAAGGCAGAAAGCGTGCCAGGTAAAGCCAAGTAAAGCGGCGTTTCGTTACCCGTGTCCTCCGCCGTGGAGGTGACGGAATCACCGGCAGGCTCCATCACAGCTCGGTTGGTTCGGGGCTCTTTGACGACGGGAAAAGAGTTTAACAAACGCCCTCGCCATCCACTAATGTCACTTGTTGAAACACGGGTTTAGGGACAAATCTATTAGTCCCATGTCAACTTCAGGAAACAACTTTCCCCGGTCTAATCCAGCGGAAATGACGTGCCCGTGTTTCCTGTTCAAACATGCCACATTGTCCCAGCCTACCGGCCTGAAGGACAGCTGAGGCCCCTGAAACGTCACCGTGTGTAATGTCGGACTTTAACGCTGGTGCCCTAATCAGGTCTCCCTTGAAAAATAAATTTTATACAATGAGAGAGATGTGCAAGTTATGGCTCTTATGGTAATCAATGCACCTTCAGTCTATTGATTATTGGAGAAGCTAACAGGCTAATTTCCACTATTGTGGAAGCTCCATCTATATTGGGTTAGGGCCCATTGGCCCATAAAAAGCATCCATCCAACTAGTAGAGGAAAAACAAACCTAAGTCCTTCTTTAATAATTGTTTTGTGCCTTTATTTAATCAAATTTAACAAATGGCGGGTCCAATGTAGGAAAGGAAATATAAAAGTGTCATGATTTTACAGCCCCAAAAAAAACATGCGATAATTACCCTCAGCATCTGTTTGAATGCAGGTCGATTTATACCAAACTTTTATTTCACATTGACAACGGTCCACTTTTGTGAAACATACAATATAAAATGCTGAAGATGTAAAAAATTGTGCACATTGTGAAAAATGAGGATACCAGTGCCAAATGCCATTGACCAAAATACAACATCTGTAATAGTATAAATAGGCTACATTATTTTAAATAGATATTTAAGTGGTTCTGTAGTTCTGACACATAGGCACAGAACGGGACAGGAAATTTGTATAAATGACATTTTTAAAATGATTAACAAAAGTTAACAGTTAGAAAGGCTAACCTTCTGTAAAAAAATTTATTATAATAATAATACTAAAACAGAAAACACTAAATTATAATAATCCTGGAAGCACTGCATGGTTTGATTTGTACAGCTACTGCATAAGGTAAAGGAGCAAATGGACATTACAGTATCGACAGCACTGTTAAAGGCCTATAGTGTTACAGGTTTAGTTACAAACTACATCCATGTTCTGACCAAGTAAATATTCTACAGATGGCAGCAAGCGTGGCATGTTTAGGGGTCATCTAAACCCTGTGGGACCACCATGATGCCATTGGACCTCCAGTCTGGCGGAAATGGTTTTCTGTCAGCATCCCTTCCTCTTCTACATGTCCATGTCTTGATCTCCAACACTCTGGCGCAAGTATTCGTCATATAGCTTTTTCTGTAGAAAGGCAGACGTGAAGATTAGGCAAAGTCTTTATGTCATTCAAATGAATATAAAGCTAGTCTTAATATTAGTACAGCCTGACATGTCTTCCCTAGAATACTCTTTTGCTGTATTTATTTTAGCTCCACATTTCTGAAAGAGAAAACACATTCACCTTTTTGCTCTTGACCACATCCTGGACGTACTCCAGCTTCTCCTGCAGCTGCCTCTTCTGCCTGCCGGACAGGGTCTGCTGGGTCCTGGGAAGAACAAGACCAGAACCACGTTTCATCAAACCCACGGTGCGCCATTCAACACAAGGACGCATTTCTCCCTCCCCTTCTGAGGTCACACGTTGCCATGGCCACGCTGTGCTCCCGGTACCTGAAGGAGAACCGGGCGAGGATGAGCAGGAGGAAGGAGAGGAAGACCAGGCCGCCGCAGGCATACAGCTGATGCTCTACGGAGAGGGATTCAAACCCCCGCACAACAGGGGCCTAGAGAGAGAGAGAGAGAGAGAGAGAGAGAGAGAGAGAGAGAGAGAGAGAGAGAGAGAGAGAGAGAGAGAGAGAGAGAGAGAGAGAGAGAGAGAGAGAGAGAGAGAGAGAGAGAGAGAGAGAGAGAGAGAGAGAGAGAGAGAGAGAGAGAGAGAGAGAGAGAGAGAGAGAGAGAGAGAGAGAGAGAGAGAGAGAGAGAGAGAGAGAGAGAGAGAGAGAGAGAGAGAGAGAGAGAGAGAGAGAGAGAGAGAGAGAGAGAGAGAGAGAGAGAGAGAGACATTAATCCTACCAGCAGCGCCAATGCATTCATACCAACACTCACACAGCCGCACTACTGCTGTGTGCTCAAGATGCACTCTCATGTGTTAGGTTGGACACCCATTTACACTCCCACTCACCAGGTAGAGAGCCAGGGCTTCAGTGCCCTGGGGACCCAGAGCCATCTCCAGCAGCTCCTTGGAGACGCTGCCCAGCACCAGCAGGGCCAGCAGGGCCAGAGGCACGATGAAGCCCAGCAGAGCGAAGAAGCAGCCCTTGCAGCGCGCCCGCCGGTTCTGAGTCCCGGTCTGCCTGCAAGAGGAACCGTACTTTAGTTTGGTACCCTCCATCATCATAATCATCATCGGTCAGGAGTGTGTAGGGAGCGTTGATTTTCATTCCACCAAAATCCAGAATTAGAATTAGTAAAGGAAATGAATGTATTAACTGGCAACGGTTACTAAAAACAAAGACGATGGCTAACCTAAAATATAAAATAGACACAAGTTAGCCAACAGCAGAAAGGCTTACAAAAGGTGGTATCGGTCCTTTAAGCTTATACAGAATTACTTTTATGTAACCTGTATTACAGGATACACCCCCCCCCCCCCCCCCCCCCCCCCCCCCACCCCACACCTCGCTACCTGTCAACGATGAGCGTGTCGGCGATGGCCTCGGTGATGACTTCACAGTCCTTCTCCAGGGAGTTCAGGGTGTTCTGGACGGTCTGGTTGATGGTCTTCTCCACGGTGCGACACACCTCCTCGATCTGGTTCACACAGCGACTGGGCTGCAGGCGGCAACACAAGGCCACAGTCAGCCATCTTGGGGATGTGACACAAGGCCACACCCGACCCTCTAGGGGATGTGTTTCAACGGCATTTAAAAGAAAATGGTTGACAAACTATATCTCATTTGTCAACTGTTTTTTAAATGCCACTGAAACACATCCCCAAAATGGGGGATGTGGCCACAGTCAACCATCTTGGATTTATGTTTCAACGGCATTTAAAAAACGGTTTAGAATATTTTATTTGAAACATTTTCAATTATTGGCGAGAAACTTAAAACCAATCACTCCCACCAATGTGGCAAAATGGGCCACAGAAGGCTGTAATACATAGAAAACCATTTCATTTTTAAATGAGCACTTTTAGTCCCATTATGCTGACCTTGCCAACAGGCAGCTGTCTTTATATGAAAAGAGGAAGCGCCACTCTCCATTTAGAGTTTAGAAACGACATGCCCTACTTGTGTCGTCTGTACAGGTTGTAGGTCTAACGAATAGGACAATGCCAGGTGGACATTCGCCAAGGTCTATTTTGGCAACAACGGAATTAGGAATTGGGTCGAGTCAGTTTTGTGACGGAGCTCAATCCAAGAACAGGGCCTACCTTGTTGGGATTGGGAATGTAGATCGTAGGCATGTCGAAGCCACATTTGTTGAGCCCTGGCCGCTTGCAAAGCTCCTGGACAATCTGCATCATCACTCTCTGAAATGGAGGGGGACGACAACGACGTGAAGACCATTTCCCCTCCTACCCCCTATAGCTATGTTGAAGACCGCACCCACCACATAGACACTCATGGTCATGCTATCGTTCACGATTTTATTGGATTCCAACCGATGAGGCATTTTGGAGTATAAAATGGCATGAATGATGGGTGGTGCCCATCGCCATCTTAAACGCGCCTTGCTTCGTCTGGCGACCAACCACGACTGACAACAGCAGCTGTGACCACCATGCCGTGTTGCTGGTTAGTGGGACTTCTAGAAGTACTTAACTACGTGGTCTTTGTCTACTGCTGGGAAGCCATACGGTTTTCTGTGCCACGGATTAATCCGTCCAATAACAGGCTTCATTGAAGTCAACGTCCCTTTAAGTTTCAACGGGTCTTTAAGGGGACCCAGTAGCCATGGTGATAAGCACACTGTTCCCATCATTTCCATTACTTTTCCGGAACTAGAAAAGAGTTAGAAAACGGTTGTTTGGGTTTCCCCCGAAACTTTGGTCAAACGGCCCCATGCAGCTATATCACAACAGAACATTCACAGTGTATCAGGTTCATGAAGAATGTAAATAAGTCAAATGAATGCTTGATAGCATCAGTATCATATACAAGACAATATTACCATGTCAGCTCATTCACTGCCACCATCATTATCCAGGTCAGGGCGTCTTCCATTTAAACTCGACAATTAATGACGTACCGTGGTCCACTGAAGGACCAACGTGATCGACTCCCTGGGTAAATATTAGCATCTCCGGGTCAGGCTCCAATATTAGCTTTGTGTCTTTCGACAAAGTGGGAAAATCTAACGCCCAAGTAATTGTTTTAACATGTCACCCTGATCCAATGTATCGGGCGTCGGCCGGTGTTCGTTGGGGGGCCCCGTGTTTGTTGGGGGGCCCGTGTTCATTGGGGGCCCGTGTTCATTGGGGGGCGCCGTGCTGGGGTCATACCTGTCGGTCCGACTCGCTGCCGGCCTCGTCTGCCTTGCTCAGGTAGAAGTGCAGCCGGTCGCCGTGCTTCTCGTTCAGACGCTCCACGATGTTGAGGGTGCGCTTGCACAGTGCCTGGCCCATGGGGTCGAAGAACACCAGGATCAGGTCACACAGCTCGCCTGAGGAAGGGAGAGGAAAGATACAAACTCACACATATTTCAAAGAGAGATTTGGTGCAATTTCAATGAACAAATGATGACATTCTGTCTGGAAAGGTATTGGGGAAATGACTGGCAATGCTACAAATGTCTTCGTAGCGGGAAGTAGCCAAAACTACAAATGCAAAGTTAGCTATTCTGCATTTGATATACACTTGTATATCAACACAGCTTGCGATGGCCAGACTCCATGTTCAATACAAGTACCAAAGGGCATCAGAAAGCTTTCACACATTCTGTTTACTTTAGGGTCAATGCCTGGCTGGTCCCAGTTTGTCAGCGTTGCACTGCCTCTTTCTGCAGTGCTGTGTGGGCAAAAGGGTTGACGAGATCGGCTGAGGCTTCGATTTGGCCGCAAAGCTGCCATTTTGTCTGCGCGAACACGCCAACGTCCACGTACACCGGGGGGGGGGGGGGGGGGGGGAGTCAACGGCATGGGTCGTCAGGGAAGCACCCGTGTCTAACCAAGTGCCAGGGGGGAGGATCTCGGGAACGCGACGATGAACCAATAAAAGCGAGAGAGTGTCTTCGCCCACCCAGCCACATGATGGCCTCGTCCACGTCGAACGGGTACTTCATGTCGCCGTCCACCAGGCCTGGGGAGTCCACGAAGGTGACCAGGCTGAAGCGCTTCTGCCGGGACGTGCAGACCTCCGTGCCCAGGTACTCGGAGACGCCTAGCGGACAGAGATGATAGCATGGACTGTGAGCACCGTGCGATGGAAACGGACCACACGCACGGTCCGTTTTAAATAAGAAAAAGTTAAGGGAAATTTGGAAATTGCTAACTGAGCAACTGATCACCTTTGAATTCTTGCAGAGGTTTGAAGTGTGGGTAAAGATGCAGGGTGGCATTTCCCTGAAAAGAAAGAAAGCATGTACAATCAAGAGTTGACCTATCTAAAAGCTACCTTGGTATACTTGGGACATTGGCACCCCTGTTAGGTCACAAAATAAAGTGCTTAAGCTCCTGCCATTAGTCCAACCCAATTTGAAAGCAGCTTGTTATGTGGTCTTTAGAACCCCTGGTGGTTCAATATGGGCATGGTTGGACCCTAATATAATATAATAAATCGGATTGCATTGTACTTGAGAGGATCTTTGAAGCACACTTACTGTGAGAGATTCCCTCTTGCGTCCGCTTGTGACGAAGCTGAAGCCTTGCGTCTCAATGGCCACGCCGGTACGCTGGATGTGCTCTTCTACGTACCTGAGGGAGACACACAGGGACAAAGATCCAGACCATAACACTCATCTTAACACGTGTTATAACAGCAAAAGTAAGGTAGACAGCGACTTTTGTGCAGCATTGGTGGAGTATATCAACAAAAAGAATCCCGTAGACTTACAGATCCTTCCACTTCTTAAACAATTCTAGATTTGCTGGCCTTGGTTTATATTCTAGTGTTTAAAATTAATATAAATGCATGGTGATACAGGGTTGAGCAAAAACACATTACCAGTTGATAAATGAGCTTTTCCCAGCAGAGTGGTTTCCCATTAACATCACAGTGATCTTTTTCCTGGGAGGCAGCAACGTCACGCCGACAGACTTGGCCACTGTGATGAGTCCTGTGATTGGAGAGGTGATTCACAGTTAGTTCATCGTGTTTCGTCGGGGGAAATTGGAGGATGCGGGCTGGTTCTTGTTAAACGTGTGTGGGGAAAGCACGACCACGATCCATGCGGCCCAGCAATGTATTGCTCATAAAACGTAGTAATGCAAACACAGTAATTAAAAGACACACCGGAAACTACTGGTATGTTAGACGGACTGGCACCAGGACGACCCGGGGAGGGGCCGCCTACTGCACCGCAGCTCAGCGAGGCGAGACTGCCTCGCACGTCCAGCTAGCCTGGGTATGGCCCCCTGGACACGTTGCTTGTGTCACTGTCCAGTCAGCCGGAAGGAAGACGGCCATCGTCAGCCGTGTTGTCGCAGCGCACACATTAGTTCGCCATGTAAAACGAAAGCAGACGTACGGTCCACGCCACGTCTCACTGAGTCCCGCCGGCGTGTTACTGCTGCCCACCCAGCCAACTCACCACTCTCGGGATCCGTGTACAGTTGATGACAATCCCGCAAGATGCGTTCGTCGCAGGACACGCTGCCGGATATCAAGTCGGCGTTGGCAGCACTTCGGTTCTTGATTTTCCCAGACATCGTGAATCAATAATGAATTGGAAACACAAGCACTTTAAACAAGCCGGGTCAGGAAATATAAGTAGCCGATCCCGTTTGAATCAACCCGGTCGCGTTCGTTACGTCGGTAGGCCACGTCGTCAACTAGGCAGTTTGGGTTTTCGCAAAGGCCTCTGGGTAATGTCGTTTTTTTAATTGACGGCGGCCTTTGCCCTAATTTATGCAGACTACAATCAAATATCTCATCGGCGTCCTGCTTACTAAAATACAATAGGCTTGAATTCTGAACTGCACCACTATATTACTACTAAATATGTAGTAGGCTATATCTGTCTGTTCAAAGTATTCAAAGTAAATCAAGTGGTACAACTTTGATAATATCGGGCTTCCATCATGTGATACTAGAAGACCCCATGAAATTAATTTGGTCAATTATTTCATATTCCACTCCTTATATGGGAAGTGTGTGCAGGTGATCCTGCAATACGTTTTTATGAATAAGGCCTATGAAATACAAATATCGAGATCTGCTTTTATTTATTTTTTGTTATTTTTTGGGAAGTTCTCTGATCACCCACCTCAGAATAAAGAAGGCAACATGAAAACGGAATAAAGCAGATATAATAAGGCAGACTAAAGCAAGGCAAACAGGCAGACTGACTGCAAAAAAATTATAACATACGTAACAATATGTTTTATAACTTTGAAAGAAAACCCTAATGAGGATTCAAATTGATGATTGAAGCTTAATACATATAAACTGGAAAGTCCACCCCATTGGATGATCATCATTGTTTCATTAATTAAATAGAAACCCACACCAGCCGGTCCCTTTATTTATAATCCTTAGGTTACAGTTAAACATTTACCCAATTTACTGGCTGGGCATACATTGCAGCTCGTGGCTAACAAGATAGGTGGCAAAACACAAAGGCAATTTTCTACTCTTTTTGAAAATAAATAACCGTATGTGTCAGAATTGTGATGACATTCGTTATTCTGTTGTAGGTGTTTTAAACCACTTGATGGAGCCAAAGGCAACTCTACCGACAATCTCATCATTTACTTATTATTATTATCATTTATTTATTATTTACATCCAATAGACGCATACAAAACTGTCATTGTACAATCAGCCGTGATTTCCTTTAACATTTAACATGATATAATTATGAATCCGATTAATCATAATCATACATTGAGAGGTATTGTTTTGTTTTGCCACTTTGAAGCTTCATGGCAAGCAGCTGCCAGTAAGTGTAAGCTTTACAACTAGGAGGACATGCGGAGAGTCATCAGCAACCTGTCATGCTGACTGGCATTTAAGTTGACTTAAAAAATGCTTTTTAAATGTCACTGTATCCAATATGTTTTTTTAAATACATGAAAGCAAAATTCATATTTTTCTTATGCAACAATTGACGCAACAGGTCCACTCCATGCAATGAATGACCAGTAAGCAACCTGCCCAGCAACGTGTGATTGTGGTCCCGACTTCCTCCGGTTTGAGGAAGGGGCGGGCTTAAAAAAAAGTTTCAGGAAGGGGCGGGCTTTAAAAAAGTTTCAGGAAGCCTGTGAGAAGCGGACCAAGGCAGCTGTGACAGTTCACAAAAGGGACTTTAGTTGTTAAAAATAAAATAAAAGAAGACAAGAAAAAAAGATGGAAAGTGGGGCCTATGGTGCCTCGTTGGCCGGCGGTGCCTTTGACTTGGTGAAATTTTTGAAGCAGCCACAGACCATAACGCGGTTCTTGAGCTGGGTGAGTTTGTGAAGCGACTACACGGATGCAGCGCTAGGCTAGCAGATGTTAGCCCACAGTCATGACTGTTGTAACTGCGCCCATCGCGCACCTCCGACGTGCGATCGGCCTTAACGTCCGTGTCGTCAACACACGTAGGCCAACCTGGCGACATTTCTGTCCGAGCTGACGTTAGAAAGGGCGTCCTGTGACAATATGCCCACTTTATGATCTCAGGAAGCGAGGGAATGTACGCCTATAATAATCACAATTGTGTTGTTATTGTACATACTTTTTTTTTTTATCCCTCTCGACTATGCTGTTAATTCCGTAACGATTGTAGTTCTATTATTTAGCTAGAATACCTCGGTCTTTGCTTTACAAACGCAGACAAATGTCCTCCAAATTGCACACTCCTTGGCTGGCGGCGGCGGTGGCTGACGTGTATTGTTTGCGCGTATTGACGCACTGTCCCAGTACAGTCTACTGTCCCAGTACAGTCTACTGTCCCAGTACAGTCTACTAACATAACCTGGTCACGAGGAGCGACAGTCTCTTTGAGCGTCTACCATTTGAAAATAAATAAAGGGAAACATTGCCTTTACTTTGGAAGAACCCAGTCTATTGTTAGATTGGACTTTTAGCCATGCTTGAATGGCCTTTACCTTTAGAGTAACGGGTCATTGGATCGTGTGATCAGCACGCGACCTGCTATATATACACCTATATATAAACCCACTGCCCTATAATCGAGTCACCTCGGGGTTCTTTCCCTCTCGCCTTAACATATGCAATCCTTTTTGCAGATTTTTTCCATTGTGGTTTTTGCAACTATCACAGCCGAAGGCTATATTAATCCAAGTAAAGGACAAGATACAGTATGCATGTTCAACAAGAATAGCAGTGCCTGCAGTTATGGGGTGACCATCGGAGTTCTGGCCTTTCTCGCTTGTGTGGTCTTCTGCGCATTGGATGCATACCAACCACAGATCAGCAATGCCAAAGAGAGAAAGTACATTGTTACAGGGGATTTGGCCTTTTCAGGTAAGATGTGTGCTGTATGTTCTATAGAATCTCTGTCGGTTGCAATCTAAAAAAGGCCTTAGGGAAGTGGAACTAACTGACAAGACAAAGATTTCATTAGAATTTTATTTATGTTTTACCATCTTATGGATAAATTGCACATAAAGGCTTCATTGTAGCTCTATAACTATAGGATTCAGTTATTTGTGTGCGTCTTACTTGTGAACTTTCTCAATATTTCAGGCAGGCCTAATAAACATTAGCATATGGTTCAGAAAGCAATTATTTGTCCGAACCTAGTAGTGGCCCTGGACCATTTATCAGCCTCCATTGTTCTTCTGTCCTTGTGTACGCACACATATGTACACACACGCACCTATGCACACACACACACACGTATGCACGCACACACACGTATGCTCACACACACACGTATGCATGCACACACGTATGCACGCACACACACGTATGCATGCACACACACATATGCACACACACACTCGTATGTACACACGCACCTATACACACATATGCACACATACACACTCGTATGTACACACGTACGCACACACATGAGTCAGCAGATGTCTTATCTTAACGCACATTAAAAAAAAGTTTAATCTTCCGACCCGTTAAGTGTGCTTAAAATACATCCCATTGCTTTCAATATTCCTATAATGTTTGCATAATTGCATGCACTTTTCTGTTTGTTTAGGAGCCTGGACGTTCCTGTGGTTTATCGGCTTCTGTGTGCTAGCCCACCAATGGGCCAATACCACGGAGCGAACAGGTGTTGCTGTGGACGCCGCACAAGCCGTGGTGGCCTTCTCCTTCTTCTCCATCGTTTCATGGGTGAGTATATTCTGGACTCCCAATGCAGACTGAATTTGACTAGCAAAACGACACTCCGCCCAGCACTGAGTTTGCACCGTCTCTGTGGCCGTGGCCGTCCTCGAAGATGGATGGGATGCGTGGACTCTTGTTATGCTACACACCAGAGATGGGGACTCGCGTCGCACTTAGGTCGCGCACACAGTGGCCTGAGGCTCGACATGAGACCCGCCCTCAGAAGACTGGACATTAGACCCGCCCTCAGAAGACTGGACATTAGACCCGCCCTCAGAAGACTGGACATTAGACCCGCCCTCAGAAGACTGGACATTAGACCCGCCCTCAGAAGACTGGAGACGCCACTCGGACTCGAGATTTGGGACTCGTGAACGATCTTTGACATTCAGGAAATGTCTGATGCGATGGAACGTCATTCCCTCCCTTATCGTCATACGTAACTCTACGCCTCTGGGTCACGCTGACTGATGAAAGCTGTACACTACATTATACACATGTCACCAGTCTTAAGATGACTGTACACTACATTATACACATGTCACCAGTCTTAAGATGACTGTACACTACATTATACACATGTCACCAGTCTTAAGATGACTGTAAGCTACATTATACACATGTCACCAGTCTTAAGATGACTGTACACTACATTATACACATGTCACCAGTCTTAAGATGACTGTAAGCTACATTATACACATGTCACCAGTCTTAAGATGACTGTACACTACATTATACACATGTCACCAGTCTTAAGATGACTGTAAGCTACATTATACACATATCACCAGTCTTAAGATGACTGTACTTATGGCTTAGGCTTATGACTGATATGATATGTGTATAATATAGTGACATTATACACATATATCAGTCATAAGCCGTGTAATAATGGCGTACGGATGCACATGCGTACTTTGATGTGCGCACCATTTTCAGAAGCAATCCAGACACGCGCAGTCAAATCTGTTCAACCTTTTACTCTATATATAGACGCAATACAAGCATTGAACTGTTAAACTCCTTATTTGTTAAAAAAGAAATGCGTAGTTACCGCCACAGAGGTAGAGGACCCGAGAACAGCGTAGCTGTCTGTTTCTCTGCCTGCACGTATGGATACGAGCCGAGCGTATCGCAGGCGATACTATTACATTTGATTATATGTTGGGTTGAATGGAGTCTATGGTATTATCCGGTTCTCCTTTCCTTAGTGTGCGAGTGAGAGGGTGTTGGCCTGACCCATTCCCTTAAACAGTTCCTCATGATGTTTCATTTATCCTACGTTCCTTTACATCTAAACCTATTGACACAGTCAGAAATCCTTGTGGCTGGACTCTTTATTGGTCCAAACTGAACTGTGTTTACATTCAGTAGCGTCTTATCTTAAAGGCACACAACACATTTCTGTCGTCTCAACAAACTAACAATAACTCTCATATTATTGCATATATCGGTTAAACAATAAGAACCCTTATTGTAAGAACCCCCCCATAATTATTATCATAAGAAAGGTGATATTAATTTAGGGAGCAAACAAATACTAAAAACATACACAATTTATATTAACACAGTTTTTATTGTTATGTGTGAACATATTTGTAAAAAACTTTATAGTAAGATAATATTAAATTAGTTATATTTACATATAGATTATATTTATATATGTACAACAATAGTTATGTTTCCTGTAGCCATTTACTGTATTCATATTTTAAAAAGTTTGGAAATGGGCTAGCCTATTATTCAGCTTTAAATGTAAGAAACATAATAATAATTGGTATCGGCTCATTCAGAAATGTGTGTACCTGTAATTAGCATGGTCATGGACAAAGGGGCATCGGTGTAACGCTGTTACAACCATAAGAGACCTGAGCCCTAACTTGGATCCTAGCTCAAAGACTTGAGCCTTTACTTGGACTCTAGCTCAAAGACTTGACTTGGACACTAGCTCAAAGACTTGACTTGGACACTAGCTCAAAGACTTGAGACTTGACTTGGACACTAGCTCAAAGACTTGACTTGGACACTAGCTCAAAGACTTGACTTGGACACTAGCTCAAAGACTTGAGCCTTTACTTGGACACTATCTCAAAGACTTGAGACTTGACTTGGACACTAGCTCAAAGGCTTGAGACTTGACCTGGACTCTTAAAAAAAAAAAAAAGACTTGTGAGCATCTCTGCTACGGGTCAGTAGTACTATAGTTCTGTATATGCTGTTCTAATGATCAACTTCTGCCCCCATCAGGCTGTACTGACATACTTGGCGTACAGAAGATTTGGTCAAGGGGTGGATGCTTTTCAGCAGGAATACAGAGATCCAGCCAATGTGGATAATGCATACCCACCCACCTACCCGCCTTACCCCAACAGTGGCCCAGACGGGTACCAGCAGTCTCCCTTCAGTAATACCCAGGAGCAGCCTGGCGAGTACCAGCCTCCAGCATACTAAAGAGAACTTGATACAACTAACGGCAGAGTTTTTCTCGTTCCTGTTATTTTTTTTAAAATAAAGAAGCGGCCACAGTTTATTTGCTATCAAGAGTTTTGCACTCCTTACGGATGCTTTGATACTGATATTTTTGTTACAAAAAGTTATATTTGCATTTGTTAAACATATCAAAGGATGTTTGTTTTTTTGTGATTTTATTTGGTGTAGATGGGTGTTATTTGCATTATGCAATAATATTAAAACAATCCGCATGCACCTGTATTGGGACATTCCCTACAAAACAAGATGAAGTGCTGTATACCATTCACACCAAAATGGCCATAATGATTTGTTTCACCTTGTGTGAGGTTTGAATGGGACTGCTGTTCAACTAATCTTCTATTTTGGGTTGTATCCGTTGCAAGGGGAATTGCTAAACAATGGACAATGGCAAATTACTAATTTGTCATAACTGGCATATGTAGACTGATATATACTGGTTTTTCTTTTCCCAAACCCCTATGTTATTTATTAGTCGACACTTGGATTTTACAATTTAAAAATAAATCGCCATAGCAATGTTATTAACCACTCAATTGAAGGCTTTTTGGCACTGATAAATATGTTTGCTTGTTTATTCAATACCATTAATAGTATATGTGCTAACAATGTGTTTCAACAAGATGCCAAAGCACATCTGTATATAAGGTTGTATTTTATTCTCTATTCAAGGTGGTCGTACATTTAACTTGTATGTCTGCTGCCTGCACACATGCATTCAAAAGATTTGGATACAAAAAAGTATGTTTAGTCTAAGGAAATGCATATAAAAATATAAAATGTTTAATGAAGAGTACGGCCACATTGAAGCAAATTTGGTGTCGCTGTACCTAACGGTTTATTATATTAATCTCTTTGTGACATCAGCTGGGATTCAGTCCACATTTATCCATTGTTTTTGTTAAAGAACTTCTGAATCCCTTTCCTCAAATTGCCTTTCACGGTGTGCTGTGTTTCACACAAGATTTGCCAAATAAAACGACACATTTTTAAACGTTGGTGGAGCGGTGTCTTTTAATCCCATCTAGAGCAGGGACCGGACGTAGAGGTGTGTCAATATTTGAGCAGCGGTTCCATTGCCGCGTGTGGGAAGGGAGCTGTTAGGCAGACTAGTGAAGTGCATGCAGGTTCTATGATTCATCGGTGTGCAAGCCAGACAAGTGGAATGAAGCACTTAAGGATTTAGTTGGCCTACTGCCTCAGAAGCCACCTGCCTTTAAGCATACCCCAGGGTCACAGTGAAGGTGTAGGACAGAGTACGAAGTCGCTTATCTGTACGGCACTGTTTACTGAAATGTTCATTAGTTGAACATTTCCAACATGGTTGGATATCTCCCTTTTTTTATCTTGCTACATTCTTTTACTAGGCCTAATATTTGTAATATGGTGAATAGAGAATTAACCCTTTCCACATATCGTCAATAGTAGGGTAAAGTAACTTCCTGTCCTGGTCATTTTAACATTGGGTGGGTTTTGTTAATGTCTGTCACAGCACCAGCATGGTCAATGTATAGTTACTTGACTAGTTAGGTCTACTGGGGCACTGTTGTACCTGAATCAAACGGCCCCATGATTGATGTTATGAGCTGCACCTGTGTTTTTTTCCCACTGTGAAAAGGGTCTATAGAATAGAAAGGCAAATACGCAAGTGTCATAAATTGCTTTCACTAGGCCGGTGCCAATAGGGTTATAGTGTCGTCACACCTGCAGGTGTAATGGCAGCGTGCTGGGATGCTGGGGTGGCAGCATCTGACTGATGCAGACTGAACAGGCTTTTTATGAATTGTCTCTGTCAGGAAACCCATCGATGCAAAGGTCACTCTTTCAACAGGGCCCTGAGAACTTAAAACATGGGACAAAACAATACAAAAATAAATTCAAACAATTACACTTTTCTTATTAAGTTAATTGAAAGTCTTGCAATGTGTAAAAGGTACCAACGTGTCCAGTTTCAGGACTTCCTGTAGTTCAATCCAAGCTTTTTAGGCCTCACTCTGAAAGGGGGTTTGTCCTTTATAAGCTCTAGATTTTGGTACCCACACTAAGATCCTGTGATCAGGAAAGCTGGTTCTGGTTCTGCATTGGGTGTCAACCTGGACGCTTTGGAGGAGGTGGCCAAGAGGAGACCCAGGCCCAAACTCCTGTTCATCATGGACAATCCCTCCCACCCACTACATGACACTGGCAGAACAAAGAAGCTCCTTCAGCACATACTTCTACAACCAAGGGGCCCTGAATGCTATGTTCTTTTTCTGCAGGAGGAACCGCCAGTGATCTTTTTGATTCCGGGTACCGACCTGTTCAAATCATCACACGCACCAAATAACTCGAACCCAAACCCCTTTTTATTTCTTTACGTGGTAATATGTCTTGAATTAAGGTCCACACAGTAATGTATGCCATTTTGTACCTGTTACTTAAATAATACCGTAACTAAGAGAAAACGGGAGTACAATCCTATGTTTTTGCCAGTCTCTGCCAACTTTTTTTTTTTACTTTCCACTCTGCTGGAAGTCTGCTGGAGTTGTTTTCGTCACGTCGAAGCACCTGAAAAAGACGCACTTTACGACCAAGGGACACCGGCGGCGAGGTGTGTGTGTGTGTGTGTGGATGTGTGGAGCTCCGTCAGCGGTTGATGTTGATGGCCTCGTCCGAGCGAGGGTTAAGCTTCTCGGACACTTATAGTACAACGCCACGGTGTGTGGCGTTATACTTTCATGTACACCATCGCTCTTTATTACGCTCCTACACAACGAAAGTACTAACCACAGTATCGCAAAGTGGGGATGGGCCGTAACCATGGGGATAACACGCCCCCTCCGTCCTAGAACTCTCAGCCCAAATCGCATTTTTGTTTTAAATCTCATAGTGTTTGAATTCAACCTGAAACAGGGGGTTCACTTACACTTTAATACATTTTGTTTGTTATCAGTCGCTAAATGATACTAAATTCGTACTATAATTGGTTCAAATCCCTGGTTCAAATAATAAAGCAGTTGGAAGTTGGGAATTCTTCAATTTACGGGCACGACGTGAACGCACCATGCAAGTTGGCCCCGCCCATTTCCCCCCAAACTGAAGAGCTCACGTAACGGAACTGCTTTATAACAATCTGCGTAATAAAAGACGGCCCGAGGCTATGACGTGTATCATATAAACGACCATAACGAGCACACGACAGAAGACCGGGACAACGGAGTCGTTGTAATCCCCATACTGTTTCATTAACAGCGGGGGGAGAGTTCAACGTCATGGCTGCATACAGGAAGTGATTAACCATTCTCTTGCCAGAGAGTTCAGGACGGAGGAGCAGACGCGAAGAAGCAAGCGACATGCCACCTCAAACGCAACCGTCGTCGGACGAAGAACGGCGCATCTGACATTTCTTGTAAGTTTTTTTTTTTTTTTAAGTGTCTGTGGTTGCCCGATTTGGTCAATGATGGTTCCTGTGATGGTTCAATTGATCCGTGATGTCATCACACTGGCATAATCCATAACTTCCTCAGTCCCCCATGAATAGTCGGGGACGCGGTTCGGCTGCAGGTGAGGTTCTACTTAGTTTGGATGCTACCGACTTGAGAGATTTCATTGAGTCAGGTACGGAAGGCAGACTGGCGAAGTGGGGGTACGGGGAGAGAAGAGGGTATGCAAAGTAAACGGTTGGGATTCCCTATTTGATGAGTTCATATCCATGTATGTCATACTCGGGCCTTTTTGCTTCAGTATGTTACATGAGCAATTCACATGTCTGCACTGCGTTCGTATTGTGGGTTGGTCTGAACCGTGGCATTTGTTACAACTGCGTTTTCAGTCCATCCCTCCCAGCCCTGCAGAAACTGACAGGGTTGTTTCTATTGATCAGCTGGCTGCCTTCATCTGATGGTTTCTCTTGACCCGTTTTCCTTTGAAGACTATCTCTCTCAAAGGACAAGGAGGACCGGCGGAGATACGGGGCTTCAAGGGATATAATAAACAACAGATAAAAAAGTAAAGTGTGCTCTTTCGTAAAAAGTAAAATGTGGTCTTTCGGAATCACTTTAACTTAAGTAGTAATTTGATCAAAGCGACGCCTGAGTTTTCCCTATATATTTGTTATGTAAAATAGCATACCTTGGGCGTGACGTTTTTATTGGTTGTTTAGTTTCAAAATCGTTTACTCTTACATCTTACCTACAGGACCTTAAAGTAAGCAAGCAATAACATTACAGATACCAAAAAGCTTGGAGTCTGGTATCAAAGGCCACTGCTATTTATCACAGGTTACAAAGTGTGTGTGTGTGTGTGTGTGTGTGTGTGTGTGTGTGTGTGTGTGTGTGTGTGTGTGTGTGTGTGTGTGTGTGTGTGTGTGAGAAAGGGCACTACTATTACAGGAGAGAGAGAGAGAGAGAGAGAGAGAGAGAGAGAGAGAGAGAGAGAGAGAGAGAGAGAGAGAGAGAGAGAGAGAGAGAGAGAGAGAGAGAGAGAGAGAGAGAGAGAGAGAGAGAGAGAGAGAGAGAGAGAGAGAGAGAGAACTGCTATTACAGGTTACAAAGTGTGTGTGTGTGAGAGAGAAAAGGCCCCCAGTAGATCCACCGGCGTACCCCCTCCCTTGCAAACGAGACAATACGGGGCATCTATCCAGCACCACGGGCTTAAAACAGAATGATCTCACCTGTCTTCCATCCGGTGACGAACCCAAGGCTGCTGGATGGGCGCCAGGTCACACGCCACGGGCAAGAGGGCATGTGACCCGGTCGCAGGTACGAGGCTGCGGGTCGCGTGCGGAAGATGAGGACCTACAGCTGTGGGGGGAAACAGCCCTCCCTCTCGTGTCGTCCTGCTTCTCTACAGCAGTTCTACAACGGCCTTTTAAGCCACAGTAACAAGTGACTGGGATTGGTTCGGACTGGGACCGGAGAAGACTGTTGCCAAGCAACACGTACAATCTGTTGTCCGGCACGCTAGCTTGCCGCTCGGTGTGGCTCTGCACGGTGCCGCGGGGCCAGCCACTGGGCGTCGTCGACATTCGTCCGTACGTTTCCATTTACCGTGCAACGAGTGAAACAAGAGCCTGATGACTGTGGGAGGGCGTGTGATCCTGATGAGTTAACAGCGTGCGATCGTCCCTTTTATGTTTTATATGATCGTCGATTGTACTTTGCGGTTATTAGAAACGCCTGTAGAGCAGAGTGATACATGTTTAGTTAAACGTCCCTGTTATGCTCTATTTCAGCACTCCTGGAAGGCCTCTTGTCCGATCAAATTATTTGGTCGGAACTAACTGTTGAATATGATTAGTTTTATATATATATTACAGTTTCACAGCCATGCATTGTACATCAATATATGCTATGTTGCTACAATGCTGAGGGACTACTAGTACATATATAGGCTATAGGTTGTTCTAGCTGGACTTTAGGTGTTTAGGTGGGGGGAAGGGGGGGGGTTGCCCGTTTGGACCTGCTCATTATATCCTCAGGGTCTGAAGTTCAATCCAATGTAATATCCCTCATTCATGGTTTGGTGACCGGTGAACGCTGCAGTAGGACAGGGCTGCGTTCCCCACCTCTGCGCACTGCATGTAACCGTCTCCTGAAGAAACTGCGGTTGTAACCGAGATGACTGGGGCTCAGCGGCCCGGCAGGAAGAGACGCAAGGGTAGGCCGATTCAAGCGCTTCTTCACCGTAGGAAATGTCTATGAGGCAAGCGGGTTTCATTTGATGGGCTGGTCGGTTACAACGTTGCGTTTAGAGAGAAGTGTTAGATGTCGGTGTAAAAGAAACAGCGGTCTGACGAAACCGTTCAGCCAACTGGTGGCAGCATGCATGTAATCGAGTGCAGTGGGCCATGTTGTCTCCATAATGAGCGTCTGTTGGGCCCGGGGCCGGTTTATGAAAGGCTCTTTTAGGCCAGTTCCCTGCACCCTGTTACTTTATTTTTCTTCAGGAAAATCAACCAGCAGAGGTAACCCTACCAAGCGGCAGTATATAGGTCGTTGTAGCTTTATGACGTAACTCTGGCCACTTCTCTGTACTATTGGGCTGGGCAATAATTAAATATTGTACTATATTGTCCTTTGAACGGCACACACACACACACACACACACACACACACACACACACACACACACACACACACACACACACACACACACACACACACACACACACACACACACACACACACACACACACACACACACACACACACACACACACACACACACCAGGGCCAAGCCCGCGAGGACACCCCCAACCCAGCTCCTCCAGTTACCGGGTCACACCACGACAGCGCACGGTGTGGTGTGCTTGTGTATTAATTTAGTTATATTCGACTCGTTTGCTGAAATATGTGCGATCATTTTTTGTGTCTCTTTTTATTTGTGGGGCCATTTTGTGTTTTTTCTTTTTAAGAATGCATGGCCAACTTAGACATTACGCTCTCATACATTAGTTTGATCTCAGTGTGTTCCAAGGCCTCTGACAGGCCAGTACTGAACTCCTGCTCTTACTGTAGCAATTCAACCAACTCTGCAATAACCCGGTTGGCCCCACATCATCCTGGTCCTGGTCATCAGAGAGGCCCCACATCAGGCCCCAGTGGTGAAAGGTGGTTGAATTTTTTACAGTCAGAGCAGGTGTTCAGTACTGGCCTGTCAGAGCCCTCCTGAGTGTGTGTGTGTGCTAATGGTTCGTTCAACCTGCGGTGCATTGACCAATCAATGCACCGCAGGTGTGCAGCCACACCCGGCCCCAGAGTCCAATCAGTCTGACAGGGGCCAGGTGAGGCTGCTTAAAGCAGCCGTCAACCACACGCTCAACATTCATATCGTGTTTTCGCGACAAAGGTGCTCGCTCCTTTGTCCCGTAAGTATCATAATACATTTTTCTATATCGCCCAGCCCTACTTCAAAATGACTTAACTGCTATACAATAATAATTCATTACAAATGGACACTTGTGGTGAACACAATTGCAATTTAATTAACGACCTGTAATTTATTTTAATTAATATTAATTGAATTCATACTCATTGGTTCAGAGGAGAAAGAAAGATGGTGGGCATTACCTAAAGTTATCAGCCTCAAGTGACCAAGCCAGGGGCTTTGCACCTGGCAGCGTTTCACTCTGCCAGGTAGGACTGGGTTTTGTATTTCCTGCTTTACCTGCTGCCACTCCCTTTTTACCTTTCTCTGAATGCTGAACGAAGTGCTGAACAAGTTCCACACTGACACTCACGCACTGTGGCTCAGTGTAGTTATGAGAGATATAAGTTACCAAATTCAGGGGTTCATGAAAGTTGGGATGAACTTTATTTGACCTGAATGTGCTTTGATTTTAGAACTGCCATGTTGAAGGTATGTCAACCTTAATGAAGCAAAGTCGTTTCTCGCATTGCTTATGTATTTCTCTGAGGAATTGTAATTATTGTGTCCTAACTGTTTATAATTATAACTAACATGTCTGTTTGTTGTATACTATTACTATAGAAACGGCGGAAAGATGTGTTATCAGTTGTCTTTAGCCAGTGTATATAAATGTTTATAATCCTTGTGCTTTGAGATTGATCAAACATTTCATGGGAATGGGGGGGAACTGTGGCTGCTTTATTTTAAAGAACACCTTAACACCTAACCCTCTTAAAGGGGCGTGGTCATTTCTGTATTTGTCATATATTTCCATTTACAAATAGTAAAAGAGTAGACTTTGAATTGAGCTTATAGTCGAAGGAAATGACCGTGGATTCCTGTCTGTATATGACTGTTTGTATTAAACATGCAAACAGGATATTAGGTTGTCCAGCATGTGATTGGCAATAGTGAAAGCACCAGCGTGAATATGTCTGTTTGAGTTCAGGTAATTAACATTTTTATGGAAGAATAGCTTAACAAAGGATTTGTTGAGATATGCATTTGTATAAGTGAAGGCAAAGTGAATCTCACATTGTCTTCAAAGTATTTTGGGGATACGGTTATGCCTACCACATATAGCCTGTTTATGTATTGGTTACATAAAAAAGATCAATAACATTTCCTATGCCCTCCCCCCCCCCCCCCCCCCTTGCTGCAGGCCCTCCCCCGTCCTCCATGTCTGCTTCCACGGGCTTCTCCCTTCTCCTTCAGGATGAGCCCATGAATCCCCTCCGCATCTCCGTCGGAGGCCTCCCCATGTTGGCGTCCATGGCCAACCCCACCGACCCCCGCTTCCGGCTCAAGTGGCGGTCCATCGTGACGGCGGCGGCGGCGCTGGCCGTGGTGCTCCTGGTCTTCCTGCAGCTGAGCCCGGGGCCCCCCTCGCACGCCGACGGCGCCGGGAGCGGGGCGGCGGGCCGGGGCGACCCCCGGGACGCCGGGAGCCTCTACAACGACACGTACCCGCTCAGCGCGCCGGAGCGGACGGCCGGCGGCACGCGCTACCGCATCGCCGTCATCGCCGACCTGGACACGGGGTCGCGCAGCGGCGACAAGGAGCTGACGTGGTTCAGCTACCTGCGGCGCGGCTACCTGTCGGTGTCCCAGAGCGGCGACAGGGTGGAGGTGGAGTGGGACGCGGAGCGGACGGTGCTGGAGGGCCACCTGGCGGAGAAGGGGCGCGGCATGGAGCTGTCGGAGCTGGTGGCGTTCAACGGGAAGCTGTACAGCGTGGACGACCGCACGGGCATCATCTACCACGTCGACGGCGACAAGGCCGTGCCCTGGGTCATCCTGCCCGACGGCGACGGCAGCGTGGCCAAAGGTTTGTGTTGCCCCCCCCCCCCCCCCCCCCCGTGGGACAACAGAGTAGTCCAGTCGGTCAGGAAGACATTCGTCACTTTTAGGATTTTGACACTCGATTGGTTAGGTCTGAGTACGTCGAGATGCATGCAAATATTTGGGGGATTATATCCTTTTCAGCGGCATTATATAAAGTATATCATATATCTTTTTATAATTAGGAAACCTTCTAGACAAATACCTGATCACTAAGTGATGCATCGAGCGGTATCAATGGATCAATGGAAGGAGTGCGCCCAGCGTACTGTCCTGTAAAGGCGCGTGACCGTGTTCGTGGTTCTGCTGACAGGTTTCAAGGCCGAGTGGCTGGCCGTGAGGGAGGAGCATCTGTACGTCGGCGGCCTGGGCAAAGAGTGGACCACCACGGCAGGGGAGTTTGTCAACCACAACCCCGAGTGGGTGAAGGTGGTGGGCCACAGAGGGGACGTCCGCCACGAAAACTGGGTCTCCAAGTACGAGTCGCTGAAGGCGGCCGCTGGCATCACCCCGCCAGGTGAGTCACGGCGAACGGTGACGGCGTTTGGTCTGACCCGGTGTGGGGGGGGGGGGGGGGCGTGAACAGAACCGGCGTTCACCCATCGCCACACACACACTCCATCACCCACATTCATACGCGCATACGGCAGGGGGTCCTGGACTCGGACCCGCAGACCCCCCCCCCCCCACGTGCTCTGAAAAGCCGCTCTCACCGCCTCTGTCTAAATCTCCCACCGCAGCTTTTCAGCGTAGAGCTCTGTATTTGGTACCTGACTCCATGCCCCCCCCCCCCCGCCCCCCCCCCCCCCCCAGGCTACCTCATCCACGAGGCGGCGGCGTGGAGCGACACCCTGCAGCGCTGGTTCTTCCTGCCGCGCCGCGCCAGCCCGGACCGCTACGAGGAGGCGGCGGACGAGCGCCGCGGCGCCAACCTGGTCCTCAGCTGCTCGCCCGAGTTCGAGCGCGTGGTGGTGAGCCGCGCGGGGCCCCTGAGCCCCACGCACGGCTTCTCCTCCTTCAAGTTCGTCCCCGACACGGACGACCAGCTGGTCCTGGCCCTCAAGTCGGAGGAGGTCGACGGGACGGTCGCCACGTACATCCTGGCGTTCACGCTGGACGGCCGCGTCCTGCTGCCCGAGACCAAGATCGGCGAGGTGAAGTACGAAGGCCTGGAGTTCATCTGAGGGCCGCCCAACGGACTGGGGGCGGCGGCGGCGGCGGCGGCGGCGGCTGTTGGTCCCGGGGACTCGTTCTTCGCTTCGGTCACCATTCAACGGCACGGCTCCAGCTCCAAACGAGCCGTCGCAGAGAACTTAGACTTGGCGGCGTTGAGTGGGAGCGGCGTTGAGTGCGTACGCTTCAGGACGACGTGCCGGGAACGCTGCCTTCTCCGTGGCCAAACGGGGGAACGTCGAAGGGCTTTTTTTTTTTTTCTATTTTCTTTTCCCGAATGAATGTATGACTATTTCCTTGAAAAGAATGGGACGCTAGTTGTTTGAGGAATAAAAGCTGTTGTGACACGCCCGTCTTGTATATGCACACGGGGTTGATCATTGTAGAACCGGCTCCCCGTCTTCAGACATGTTGTTTAGATAAATATAACACCAGTGGAAACAACATGGATACCAATCCATGCTAATTTCATCGACGTTTGTTCAACATTTCCTTCAACATGTTATTTTCAGGAAAGTCTTCCTGTGCGTTTGCCTCTTAGTTTTAGTTTCCAATCAAATGAGGCGACACGGCTCCACGTGGGGCCTGGACAAGTTTCAGTTGGGGGAGTTGTGCAACTTTGTTCCATTGCCAGAAAACGAAAGCTAAGCTAAGCTAAGTTGAGCTGTGGGTGGGTGTGGGGTTTGAAAAGGTGCAGACAATCTCTTGGAGGGAAGGAAACGAAACGCAGATAGTAGCAGGTAGGCTAATGTTCGTTTTGTGAAAGCTATTTTACATTTTCTGAATCAAGAATGTGATGAAATATTAATTAAATTAATGCATTTCTTCATGTCTGCATTTTATTATTACACTATTACTTTCATTGTCGACAACTCAGTTTTGCAAGTTGGCTCGAGGCAAATCCTTGCAACATTTGATGTTGCACCTTTTCTTTTATTTACCAGTATTGGTTATAACATTTCTCAGTATTGGTTATAGCATTTTTTCAGAGTAGCCAACATACCTGGGATCACAAATGCAGATGCACGGGGCCATGCTGTCTGCTTTGTGGATTTTGCTTCTCCATGTTTCTCCTCTCGGATCCATGAATCTGGGCCTTTTCAGTAAGTTCGACTACAATCCCACTACTTAAAATGCAAATAGATAAACTATCAGTAGTTTATTCTTTTATTATTTGTTTTGTTTCCTTGTTGGTTAGGCCTACTGTGAAAATGTCTCAATTTATCACTAAATCACTCACGGATGTATAACATTACAGGCGATTCATTATATGTAGATAGATATAGATATAGATGTTGCTGCTGTTCAGCAGTCTGTTTTATTCATTCATAGCCTAACGTGAAGTGATAGGATATTTGCTGTCTCTCAAATACAAACTTCGTTATCTTTGCGCACCAGAAAAACCAAATGTGTCGCCATATGAGGGGAATATACGGTTGGCGGGCTCGGTGACAAACTTCAAGGGCCGGGTTGAGCTCTACCATAACGGAGAATGGGGAACGGTGTGTGACGATCAATGGGATCTCGCCGACGCCCAGGTGGTGTGTCGTCAGTTGAATTACCAAGGAGCAGAATCTGCCGCCGCTGGAGGGACGTTTGGCGAAGGTGCGCTGTTGTGATACTACTTCTCCACTAGGGGGCGATGGCAAGGCAGATTTAGCAAAAGCAGCTTTCGCAGTAATAGACCTACTGCACAGGGAAGATTCCAGGATGTTTTTTATTGAGGTGCCACAGGGGTACCAAGAACCAGTCAGGGGGGGGCCCATGGGAAATCTGACAAATCTGACAATTATATCATAAATAAACAAATATATATTTATTTATTTAAATGTATATACATTTTACATATTTATCAATTTCTCCCTCCACACCCCAAAATAATGTTGTTTTGTTACAAAAGTACTCTAGCCCAATGGCGTTGGGGGGGGGGGGGGGGGGGGGGGGGGGGGTAGTAGTAGTAGTAGACCTGTCCCTGCTACTGCATCTTGGTTTCGGTCAATTACCGGCCAATATAAACTCACAATTTCCCATTGCAATACATTCTCTAGGAACCGGACGGATTTGGCTTGATGAGACAAAATGTGTTGGCACCGAGAGCTCTCTCTCCAGCTGTTCTTTCAGTGGATGGGGAGTAACGGACTGCACACACAAGGAAGACGCCGGAGTTATTTGTGTATCAGGTAGATGTCCGAATTATTCGACCATTATGGCATTATTATTCCAAGTACAAGTGCAATACTTCCAATACTGTTTATTTCTTTGTAAAAAGGAAAATCAACTATTCTTTAGGCTATGCTGTACATTTCGAATACTACAAATGTAATCCAATCTTTCTCCACACTTCAGGCCCTAATGAGATAGAGCACTATGTGGATAATAGTCTTGAACTGTCCGAGGATCTTGGGCAACTCTTTGACAGCGAGGTGGGCTGCGACTTCCTGATCCACGGACACACTTACATTGGCATACGAGACGACGGGCTTTGGGAGATGGTCAACACAACAGTGTGCTCGCACAGGATGATCCTCTCACGCTTCCCTGGCTTCAATGCCTCTGCTGACGTCGAACACATATCACTTAATCTCACCCAGACTTGCCGTCCTCATTTACCCATTTTCATCAGGTACAGGCCTTACAACACGCGATGATACTGACGACAGTAAGGACACATTGTTGTTGTTGTCTCCCATCACTCAGGCAACGATTTTGCAATGTGCCCGTGTACTCTTAGGTACGTGTACACCCGGAAGCTGCAAGTAACCACGACTACCGCCGAGTGTTTCCACCGGATGGCGTCGCATATTTGGAATGAGGACGCTGATGGAGAAAGCCGGGCGCCTCTTCACCAGGCTTCTCCCCGAGGACGACTCGTTTCTCACGCAGGTCTCCCTGTACGAGTACTCGGTGGGAACGGGGGACCAGGCGCTGCGGGAGAACTGTCTGCAGTACATGGCGTGGAACTACCAGAGCCTGAGCACTTCCGCGGCCTGGAGCTCGGTGTCGGCGGGGCTGCTGGAGGCCCTTCTGTCTCGCTCCGACCTGGTGGTGCCGGGCGAGGCCTTCGTCCTGCGATCGCTGGAGAGCTGGGTCTCCCGGACGTCGGACGGGTCGACCGGTAAGGAGCAGCAGGCCGCCTCGTTGTTGGCCCACGTCCGCTTCCCTATGATCCCCGCCGCGGAGCTCTTTGAGCTGCAGTTCACCTCCGCCCTCTACTCCACCCACCGGGCTCTGTGTCAGGAGAAAACGCTGAAAGGGTTCCAAGCCCACGCGCTGCCCTTCGGCACGCTGAAGAACAGCTCCGCTTTCCAGGACGACGACCGGGATTACCAGCCCAGGATCTACACGGCGCCGCCCTGGAGCGTTATTTATAACCGGAGCGAATTCCAAGAAACCTCCGGGATCCGGTCAACAGCAGGAATCGACATGGTTACCACCAGTATTACGTCACTCCCAGTCCACGGACAAGTATATCTCACAGCACACCTGTCCACACCAGCGCTGTCTTCGCGGACAAAACGGTTGACTGGCAACTGAACTTTTCAGCAAGCAAGCCGACTGTTCAAACCACGGTTTGCGGTGTGTTTCCCTGCCCGCGGCCAGGATGAGACCGTCCAACCTGCAGCACCAGGGCAGCATCCGCTACAGCAACCGGCTGCTGTTGAGCTGCCAAGGAAGATTCCTCTGCCACATCGTCGACTTCAAGGAGGATTTTGCTTACGTGCACGTCGGTGAGAATGGAACGTACCCCTGCCCCGATGACGAGTATGTCTACCGCTTTGTGGTGAGGCCCGAATACATCTGAGCGCCTCTCGGGGTCCCTGGGATCAGACCCTGACTCACGAGAAAGCCAACGTTGCCTGTCATTGAAACGCGTCAAGGTCTCTGAGTGAGGTAACTCCCATTAGCAGTTTCATGTATGCTTTGAAAGCCTTCAAATAAACAGCAATTAAAAGAAACCTGTCTTCGTTTTCATCGTGTATACAGCCCACAATGTAAGTTTGTGTTACAACGTTGGGCTCTATGTCCTTAGATGCTAATTAATTCCTACTGACTACAGTTTATAATTTTGGCTAGTCCTTACAACTAGCCACTACAAGTCCACTACAACTTCTGAAAAACATGTTGTCCCCCCCCCCCCAATATAATAGATTTCTAAATAAATTATGTAATTGAAAACATGTATTTAATAGAAGCCGACTCCACTTATGAAATAATTCACACACAAATACAAGACTTTTGAAAGGTTTTGTTCATGTCCCCCCTATGTATCCTGCACAGTGGTCTGAACCGTTGCATATGCTATTAATGTCTGTGGGTCTGTTACAGCAGATCATTTGATACACGTTGGTGATATTATTGATGTCCCCTCCAGAAAATACTCAAATTCCATGTTTGTGCCCCCCCCCCCCTGAGTTGTCATGGGATCAGCGGCCTTGGTCGTAGTAGAGTATTCGTATCCAAATAATAACTTTGGTACTATAAATTGAAACTGCGTTCAACACAGGTGGTTATCCACCTCAAGTCACATGAGTAATTCAAGTCATTGTTGAGAAAGGCTCCGATAATAATGAATCACACAGGTGAGTCCCTCTTGAACTCAATCTGTTACCAGAAGTCTCCTCCAGCCCCAAGCAGCATCCACACGAATCTGTCAACAATGTATTGTCCACATTCACAAAGCAAGTCCACATGCCCCAACATGGTCAACATGACATTTGTTGGCAAAGTTTCTGAGCAATTACAAAATTCTGCCTGGTTTATTATGGTAATTACAACTTACGGGAAACAGTTGCTCAGTAACAGACTGTTGATACGGTATGGTAACAATGCCGCCCCCCCCCCCACCCCCCCCCCCCCCCCCCCCACCCCCCCCCCCCCCCCCCCCCCCCACCCACCCACCCACCCACCCCCCCCCCCACCCACCCACCCCCCCCCCAGACGACGTAGTCATGGACAGACGCTGCAGAGGAAGTGAGTCGCCAACTTATTCACGTTTGCGGCAGCTATTGCGTAAAAGCGAAAGTGCCGACCGACTTTCCAGTGATCCTATCTTCCAGTTACATCCCTGACACTGATTCACCGCCTCACCAGTCATCTCCCATAAACTCTTAATGGTTTCAAGGGGAATGATGGGAACCGGCCCGTGGGCTGTAGCGACAACACGCTAACAGGCGCCTTTGAACGAAAGGTCCAGTAGGAGGTGGTGGTTTCGTGGTCAAGCCTCTCTCAAGAGAGAGAGATAAAGAGAGAGGGAGCGAGAGAGAGAGAGAGAGAGAGAGAGAGAGAGAGAGGGGAGGGAGAGAGAGAGAGAGAGAGGGGAGGGGAGGGAGAGAGAGAGAGGAGGGAGAGAGAGAGAGAAAGATGGGGAGAGAGAGAGATAGAGAGAGAGGGGAGGGAGAGAGAGAGAGAGATGGGGAGAGAGGGAGAGAGAGAGAAGGGGAGAGGGAGATAAGGAGAGAGAGAGAGAGAGAGGGAGGGGAGGGAGAGAGAGAGAGAGATGGGGAGAGAGGGAGAGAGAGAGAAGGGGAGAGGGAGATAAGGAGAGAGAGAGAGAGAGAGAGAGAGAGGGAGGGGAGGGAGAGAGAGAGAAGGGGAGAGGGAGATAAGGAGAGAGAGAGAGAGAGAGGGAGAGAGAGAGAGAGATGGGGAGAGAGGGAGAGAGAGAGAAGGGGAGAGGGAGATAAGGAGAGAGAGAGAGAGAGAGAGGGAGGGGAGGGAGAGAGAGAGAGAGATGGGGAGAGAGGGAGAGAGAGAGAAGGGGAGAGGGAGATAAGGAGAGAGAGAGAGAGAGAGAGAGAGAGAGAGAGAGAGAGAGAGAGAGAGAGAGAGAGAGAGAGAGAGAGAGAGAGAGAGAGGGAGGGAGAGGGAGAGAGAGAGAGAGATGGGGAGAGAGGGAGAGAGAGAGAGAGATGGGGAGAGAGAGAGAGAGGGAGAGAGTGTGGGGGTGGTCAGTGAGGAAATGGGTCATTGCCACAGGCCACAGATTCCCGCCAGGATCCTTCTTTTTCATTTCTTCCAGTTTGCCAGGCAGTTCATTTTGAGAGTATTCCTGGCGCTTGTTAGTGTGTAATTTAGGGGGCATGGAGGTTGACTGCTTCCTGAGCCCCTTCGGTGTTTGAAGTTTGTAATGTACACAGGGGAGCTTTCTACACGGTAATGTCTGTATTTGTGTCCACCCTCTTGCCCGCCAAATCAAAACCCCATGCTGGTGGCTCATCATGCAGACTGAAGCGAGTGTGTTGAACTCAGTTTAGGTGGAACGTTTACGGCGTGTGGAATAGCACACATCACTTTTACAGCTTCAGTCATGTTGTCCTCGTCGGTAAAGCAAAGACGCACTTTGGGGGGTGGGGGGGGGGGTATGGGGGGGGGGGGTTCTTCAGGCTCACCTCCCAGGAGCTTGAGAACAGGGTGGGCAGCTAACCACAGCCTCCCCACATCAAGTCAACAGCGGGACGGAGGCCAAGGGGGTGGGGTGGGGGTGGGGGTAGTGGGTCGGGGTGGGGGGGGGGGGGGGGGGGGGGGTAATAGATAGTTCACTGTGAACCCAGAGGTCATGGAAAGGTCACCAGAAAGCATATTTTCCATTACATCCGTGGCGGTTTCACTTCCTCTCGTGTGAACTTGTCACCCCCAGTGTGTGCCAATCCGACACGCGTACAACGTGTGTCCCTCTGACCCTCCATGACACCTTGCTCCTCCCGTAAACTCCACTCGCCCAAGCATTCGCCCAAGCATGACGCAGAAGCCTACATGAGGGTATCTGTCATTTTCCTTATCGGATATTCCTTATCTGCTCAACTGCTCAACTTATGGGGCAAGAAGTTCCACTGAATGCCAACGCCCTGCCTATTCCAGTGTGATGGTACAGATGGAACTGAGATGGTTCCCGACCAGTAGGCCGGTAATGGTGTCTGACACGAAATTACACATAAACATTAAAGACGTACAAATAAAACACGAGGACACACGATACGATTTCCCTTTTGTGTGTCTCCTCTAACCCACTGCCTGCCTCTTTTTTCTTTTCTTTTTCACGAGGACTTGTGGAAAAGCGAACCAAGCAAAAAAATGCTAAATTGTGGAAAGAGTGGAAATATGTTCTGCAGAGCCCAGAGCACCCAGTCCAGCGGCCAAATGTGATGTAACGGAGAACGTCAACCATAACAGACATATGTAGAATGAAGCTCTCCACGGTCCTCTTTAGAATTCATTACCCTCGTTATCTCAATTAAGTCTCGAGTGTGAGTATCCTCTTGGGATGGACTCCACCAAAGACCCTCAAACCCACACTCCTTTCTCAGTCAAACGAACAAGGAATCAACTATTTTTGTGCTGTGAGTCATGGACAAAATAAAGATTGTATCTATATCATAATGGTTTATTAGGATAACGGAGGAAGCTCTTACGCAGAGGGACTTTTCGCAAGCCTGGATCTATTATATTAAAAGCAATGACGTCACTGCTCCCTAACTCCCTCTTTCTTTTCTTCTTCCCTTTTTTGTTGTAAAGGATGTGTTCTCGTTCATCAACAGGTAGTTTTGCATGATCCAATGATCCAATCGTATAGATGATCTAGGTGCCACTCCACCTAATCAAGGCTTTGAAACTTTCGTGCAGCTCCTATGGGGGAGGAGCTCCCGCCGGATTCCACTTCAATAAAGCCGAGTTCTCACTGCGAATGAGAGTAGTGTTCCTTCAGACGCTCCTGCCGTGTTCACATAGTTGAATACATTCTAATGAGTTCAACACATCGCGCTCTACCAAGTGGGACTTTGTGCAACGGTTATTTTCTAACTTTATCAGGGTGAAGCCGAGAAAGTGTTTAGCCTTCAGCCTGTTCTTTAGATACTTTTTTTTTAAGTTTATATTGACTACTTTGTATTAAATATAAATCTCTGAACACCACCATTGTTCTAAAATGACTTGGACAGTGAACGGTTGTTTTGTCACCTTGGCCATCTTGTTCATTTGGCGAGTGGACGATTTTTCAGAAGCCTGCAGTTGCTCTCCAGCGCATCCTCAACAGGCGTTTTGCAATTCAGACGTTGGTAAGTAATACTTTTTTTCCACGTAGGACCTACTTTTTTCTAAATAACTTATTTAACCAACACATTGTAGGCAATATACTGACCAATAAGTCTTATTTTAATAGGCAAACTGTTTAACTTCTTTACCTTATCGGTGAAAAGGGGTGCAAATCAAGCCACTTTTTTCAATTTTGCATGATTTTGTCGCACATATGTAGACAGTGCGGGCGTCATGTGGCCAACAGATTCATGAATTAATTGGCGGTCCCGTTGTAAACTCACCCACGGTATTTGGGAGTCAGCTTGGGGAATTTGCTGCGTCAGCGTTCGGAAGCCAGGGTAGAATTAACTTGTTTTCAGTCTCCCCTGAATTCTGAAGTTGAGTGACTTTGTGGACTTATGAATGAAAAAGAAAGTGCCTACGGTACCTCTTATTTATTATACAAACCCAGCGCAGGTTTGGAAGAGGGCAACCCTTTTTCGTGCCTACGGTAAAACCATTTTCCAGGTGCTGTGATAGGCCTGCTTATAATATGTTCGTTCCACCAATGAGCGTGGTTTCCTAATGCACCGCCGATGCCAGCAAACAGTGCAACAGTAACGAACTTGTCCAGCTATGATGGCTTACGTTGGCTTGGCTCGTCTGGAGTGTATGTGCACAAAAGCTGACTTATTCGTTTTCCCTCATTTGCTCCCTTTGGATGGTGAGCCTATGTATGTTCATCTGTTATCATAATCGTGTGTGTGCGTGCGTGCGCGCGCGCTCGTGTGTATGTGTGTGGGTGTGGTTCTTGTACTTCCTGCTGTTACAATGTCCAGATGTATGCAACCTTTTGACTCAATCGGTTAAGCAACTCGTTTAGTTGCCCCATTTCATGCCTCGGCTATGCTGTAACCCCCAAAATAGGAAGTTTGGGTCATAAGTTAGGACCACTAAAGCTACAGCTGCCGTTTACAACAAGTCTCAAATCACACTGAAAAGCCCAACCTAACCACTCGTTGTTTTGTAAAGTTCAGCATGCGAAGAGGGAATACAAGTCTTTTAAAACCTTAAAATGGAACAACCCCAGCCTGCTTTCCCATTTAAAGACCTATGAGCTGTGTAAACAGGGACAACATTAAAGTTCATTTCTTTCTTTATTCTTTTTTTAACAGAACTCAGGTTCCCTTTCTTGACAAGGTATTATTATTATTATTATTATTTTTGGTCAAGTAAGGGAACTGTAACTGTAAGGAAACTTGCACAGTTATGGAATGTCAGCTTCCCACCCTAATGTGGTATTTTACTAACTCCAGCGGTTGAGACAGTAAAAGTCTGGAACGTGTTGTCAGTCGTCCCTAAATTGTGTTCGGGTATGGCTCACCATGACTATACTGGAAGTGGTGGTGGGGGGACAGGACGGGGGGGGGGGGGGGGGGGGGGGGGGGGGGGGGCGTATGATTGTTGGTGTGCAGCCATAGTTGTGTTTGCATGCAATCGTCTTTATGTTTGCTGCCATGGAGAAGCTCGGACGAACGCTTTCCTGGATCCCGCTCCGATGTTGTGCTGTTCTGCGTAGTCCCTCTTGTGTCCTCTGCACCTGGGTTTGTTCTTGCTTTGGATTTGGCTCGTCTGGCGGTCCCTTGCTCCCTCTCCCTACCGACAGGGTGTAGCTGGTACGACATAGGACTCCACCATGCAAGCTCTTTAGATTCCATTTCGTACTTTTAATTTTTTTCATCTTCAGATACGAAACGTGTGTGTGTGTGTGTGTGTGTGTGTGTGTGTGTGTGTGTGTGTGTGTGTGTGTGTGTGTGTGTGTGTGTGTGTGTGTGTGTGTGTGTGTGTGTGTGTGTGTGTGTGTGTGTGTGTGCGTGCGTGCGTGCGTGCGTGCGTGCGTGCGTGCGTGCGTGCGTGCGTGCGTGCGTGCGTGCTTTATCATTGAATATGCTGTATTGAACTGACCTCTTCAAATTAATATTTTCATTTATATCTTTATATTTTTTATAGTGAACAATAGAACCCGCTTACCGGACGAAGCTGGACGAAAAAAAAAACCCAAAAGTGACGTTTGTCTTCTTCCGTTTTTGTTTTGCAGTTATCAGAGCAAAGGTTGTTGCCGTGAACAAGGTCGACGTTGGCAACGACGCTTACGGGAACCCAGTGAAGCTGGTCAAGTACGACATCAAGCCGATCAAGGTAAACATTCAAGTGCTACTTCTACGCCGTGTTGCAACACGCACACTTCACTTTGGCCGGTTTTAATTCACTTTCTGTGGTCTCCTGCCAGATGTTTAAGGGACCGGACATGGATATTGCTGCCGTCTTCACCCCCCCCATCTCTGCTTTATGCGGGGTGACTCTGGAGATGGAAGGCCAGATGGAGTACCTTATAACAGGTACGCCTGTGTGACCACCTGACCAACCTACCGTATGCTTGGCGTAGAAAAGGCATCACAATGCTCTGAGACGCTGGTTCACAAACCATTTTTTACTAATGTGCCCCGTCCAGATATGATTTCATCAAAGTACCCCTTTGACCAGCACAAAACATCCGGGAGAGGGAAAATACTTAGAGCTTAGTGAGAAACATTGGGTTGTGCTTATGATTTGTGTCATCCATTGGAAAGATTGACCAAACTAGTATCTTAAGTATTCCGATTTTAATTCATCTTACTAAGGTGGTATTCAGCTTAAACTCCTTTTTATAAAGGTGGAATTACTTATCGATTGTTCATCACCAATATTGAACCCACAAAAAGGACACAATTCTTTTTTTTAAATGTTCCAAGCAACCCCCCCCCCCCCCCCCCCTGCAATCCTTCAACGTTCCCCGTTGGAGAAACACTGATTGAAGCTCGTCAAACCGTCTCGTTTTCGTCTTCATGCATTTTTTTTCAGGAAAACTGGAGAGCGACGGCAGCGTGCACGTGACCCTGTGTGACTTCATCGAACCCTGGGACGCCATGAGTCCCATTCAGAAGAAGAGCCTACCCGAGCGATACGGAATGGGCTGCGACTGCAAGGTACAAGATCGCACCGCATCCCCGACATGGCCAATGGCCAGCCTGAATGTCCTCCTCTCGTATTTCAAACGTTCTCGACCCTTTGCTTCTGACACCCAAATTCCCCTCCATCATTAACAACTAATGTCTAGGTAAGGAGAAGGATAGTGGATGGGGGTTAGGGGGTTTTAACTCACAGTCCAAAGGTGATGGGTTCCAACCCCAATGTCAGCAGTCTACCTTTAGGCATACTTGAACAAGAGGTCTAAACCCTGCTTATTAAGGCCCTGTATCTAATCTCTCTCTCTCTCTCTCTCTCTCTCTCTCTCTCTCTCTCTCTCTCTCTCTCTCTCTCTCTCTCTCTCTCTCTCTCTCTCTCTCTCTCTCTCTCTCTCTCTCTCTCTCTCT
Source organism: Lota lota (assembly GCA_026745465.1). NCBI lineage: Eukaryota > Metazoa > Chordata > Actinopteri > Gadiformes > Lotidae > Lota > Lota lota. The sequence goes on along the minus strand of JACYXH010000137.1, from coordinate 198,672 downwards.
CTCTCTCTCTCTCTCTCTCTCTCTCTCAATGGTAAAACATTAGCTCTATCCCTCACCTTAGTCGATCAGATCACACGGTCTCTAATGTCAGTTGTCTCTGTGCAGATCACCCGCTGTGAGTCCATCCCCTGCTCGCTGCAGTCCGAGAAGGAGTGCCTGTGGACCGACTGGGTCATGGAGAACCACATCAATGGACCTCAGGCCCAGCACTTTGCCTGCATTCAGAGGTCGGACGGCTCCTGTGCCTGGTACCGGGGGGCGGCCCAACCCAAGAAGGACTTCCTGGACATTGAGGAGCCCTAACTCTGGCTCTGCTCAACATGGATGAAGAGCCAAGCAATAGGCCAGCTATGTCTAGAAAATACTTATGGTTCAACCAGGATGTTTTTTGTTTCTCTCTCGTGTTTTTATGTCGTCGTAGGAAGATGTGTTGTTATGTGTAAGCTAAGAAACGTCAATATCAATATTTTATCCACAACCAAAACATAATGCTCAAAGCATGTTTTCTCTATTTACCACACTTTTAAAGAAATTATGTCAAGAGTTTGAATCTGAACCAGAAATGTTGCAATTGTATGCTATTCAGTTAGAACCAAAAGTATTTAAATGAATGCATATCAGGTCATTTTAGCATACAAATTATGTGAATCAAACGTACACATAATTTGATTATGATACTAATACATTAAATGGTAAATAAACTGGCCAGCATTCTCTTATAGGTTTGTGACAGCATTGCTATATGACACAAATAAAATGGAAATTAAAAGAATTGTGTTTCTCCTGTTTGGAAATATTAGGATCTCTACTGTGATATAATAACTGTACTTGACACAACCATTGGATTCTGCATTCTACCTGTAGAGAAATGTCTGTATTAATTTCAACATTGAAAGTGTCAGTCAGTGCAGAAATGCCCAGGGTTATTATGCCAATAATGTTTTGTTGGGATTTCCTACCTTTTACCATTTTTTTCTACAAAGACATATTAATTAACGGTGGCAAATTCGACGTTTCTCAGAGCAGGGGGATTTATCTTGGTCCCCATTTTGTATTTTTGTGTAATTACACACGGCATGTAACTTGTGATTTCAGTTGGCTCAGTCTTGGCTTACGATCATCTTTTTACGTTGTCAAATACCCCAATAACCAATACTGTTGTGTAGTACAAGGCTTAAGAATGTGCAACACTTTAAAAAGTTTAAAACCAATGATTCGGGGAACCATCAACATGAACGTAGATGCCTAGATGTAAATGTTTCATTTACATGTGTAAAATCGTTTTTTTTTACCTCTTCATTATAACATGTAAAATACCATTTCACACGTTTCACGCGAGCTATTTTAAGAGAAGGCAGTGACTGCATGCATGTCTGTTAATAACTTAAATAATACTTTCAATTAAAAAAGATAACCTTCACAATATGTTTGACCTTTCTCTGACCAATCATTGCACTATGCCTGACTCATTGATTTATGCAGGTGCTGTAGGCTACTTGGCAAGTAGTGTTGATCTACTTAACAAGTCTAGAGATGTTTATCTAGCAAGCTCATTTTCTTTACTCCACTTATGCTGAATCAGTTGAACAGAGAGTCTGCCTGGAAACGAGGCCAATGGAAAATGTGAGAATAAACAAACATTACAAATATTCAATAACAATAGGTATCCACTGATACACTGTGAATACCCAATAAGCCCACTGAAATGACAAATAACGGAAAGACACAAAAGGCTGACCATGTAATCGCATTGCCATCTACAGGCCATTAACGGTGACAACGTGTAGGCCTATTTCTGAAAACAGCTGAGTTACACAGAAATCGTATAGATATGCTTGAATATCTTATTATCTTATATATATATATATATATATATGTATATATATATATGTGAGGCTTTTTATGAATTAGAATTAATATGGCTAATTATCATGTAGATATGTATATATATATTAATATCTACATGATAAGCCTCACATTTCCATGAAAGTGTGTAGCCTACCTCTAGCGATGCTGTCACAATGTTGATGAGTAAAATAGTATAGGACAGTATACGAAATAGTACATTAGATCAATTGGTTTCGATATTGCAAGAAACGCTAGATAGGTATTTCACGTTTAAAAATGGGTTTTGGTAAACAGAGCTCCTTGAAAGTCACGTGCTGTTTGCGTCCATAGGCTATTACTAAATACGGCCCACTGATTGGCTGCTTTTGGTTGCGAACGACCGAGTCTCCCTTTGATTGGTCGCAGAACTCAGTCAGTCACCCTTGTCCATACCCTCTCATAATGCAGCATGGACGAAAGAAGGAGCTGTTACTATCTGACAGACAACGTCTACTAAAGTGTACATTCTGGATAACTTATCAAAAGGTGAGATTACCTGTTTATTGAGACGGCATTCGTTTCCCTCCGTTATATTTTTTAAGTACGTGTTCGTCGGAAATAGGACGCTAGGTAAATATGACAAGACATCTGTGAGTTAGCACGGTGCTAAGCTACATTGCAGCACGGGATGGAGGATGTCGCCACGTTAGCTCGCGAGCTACACCACCGCTCCGCTCTGCTCGCGCGGGGGGTGGGGGGGGATATTGCGACAGCAGCACACCTAGTCCTTCAACCAAGATAAAAAACCGCACCTCACAAAACATGTCTTCGATTAGCACAGTCGTTGTTCTTTAAACTTTTTTTTGTCCTTTCATCCAACATCGCCGTCGATGAGGTTTGTAGCCTAGCCCCCCTCCCCATACGAGCAGAGTACACGCTTACGTTACGCTTCGAGAAGCTCCAAGTCCTCGCTAGGGTGGGTGTATTTATTCATCATAATCAGGCAACCGAGTGTGGTTAGCTAGTAGCATAGGCGTGTGCGCGAGATAGCTGACCCCACGTAGCAACATTGTGAATGTTGAACTTTAACGTGACGAGCAGTAGGGTCTCGCGTCCAGTAGGCTGCGCGTGACGTGACATGTTACACGCGTGTTCGTTGCGGAATTTTGTAGGGCTGCAGCAGCAGCAGAAGACCTCCGCAGAGCTGTCAACGGATTTCACATCGACTTGATGAATGAATGAATGAATGAATGAATGAATGAATGAATGGTTGGATGAACGAATAGAGGTTGTGTCACTGGCATGGCCCTGACGTATGCAATGTCAATTAGCAGGGGTGTGCGCGTGAAACGCTTGCCACGTGGCTTCAGTGCTGATGTTGAAACAAAAAAGAAAGTCGTGGTCTGACATCGAGAACACCTCTTGGTTGCGCCTGCATATGTGGGTACTGTCTTATGTACGTTGGCATGCCACTAAACAGCCATCTTTGTTGTAAATAAATGACATGCCTGCATGTATAATGTAATAGGTCCATGTGTTGGAAGTGGGAGTTAGAAAATAAGTTTCACGTTAACAATATAATAACGTGGTTTGTTTCCATGAGTGTAGCCCAAAAGACATAGGGAACCGGCTGTCCGTCAGATTAATATTCCCATAACCCTTTAATGCCAAATGCATCAGCTCTCATTTTCAAATGAACGGTAATGCATGAATTGTCTCACTGTCATAAGAAAGTTCAGAATCGATAATGTTTTTGTATTTCTGTATCTATTCTCAAATGTCCAATCTGGGAGCAGCAAAGTACCATCTTATCCTATCTGCTTTCACTCTTGGCAAATTGCACTATTTATGTGGATAACATTTTATGACATACTTTCTAAATGGAAGTCTTTTTAATATTTCCATATTTACGTTGGGGGGGGGGGGGGGGAAGAAAATCTGGCAGCATAATCATAAGTCATCCTTTATACTCACAGCTGGTCAGTGGGCACTTTATGAACATGAAAGTCCTGCCTCGTTACCAACAAACCAATACACCAGCATTTGTATTTGTATTTGCACGGCGGTGACATCTCTGTGGACCAAGGCATTCTTAATTGTGTCCGCGTTGCCACGGCGTGAAGGTGAGCGTGTCCTTGTGAATGAAACGAGTACAGCCCTCCCTCCCGGTGACGTCACTGTCCCCCCCCCCCCCCAAGCAGGGCTTTGATAGCACCCTGCTCCCCAGTGCATCATCGTGTGTCCTTTACCCACGATTTAACGTCCTCACCGTTTCCCCAGCGCACCGTGTCGGCGACCATCGTTCAAGGGGCTTCTGTTGCGTGGCTCATTTTCAGTGTGTAGCGTAGTTAAGTGTGAATAGTTAAGTGTGGCGTTTGGATGCTGAAGAGGAGTCTTCTCTCGGTCGATAGTTCAGACGTCCCCGTTTAAAAAGCATTATGTCAGCCTGCCGTCCTTCGCAGGAAACAACACTTCAGAAGTCATTCTTTGCCAAACAGCTGACGCTGGCAGGTGTCGCCTGTGAACAAAGTGTTCACACTGTTATATGCACAAAGATGGCCTTTCATACTGTACACGTTTTTCATCCAGCCGCCTTTATTATTTTGATAAAATATCTCGACGTGTCTTTTCGTTTTCTAAAGTCGTCTTTCATGATTTAGTGACTGGGTCTCGTCGTCAAGGTCATACTCCTAACAATGGACAGGCCTGTTTGATGACCGTAGCGTAGATAATATCACAATGTTCTTAAAGTGACTGTATGGCCCATTAGTGCTCATCACGTCTCACTGAAACGCAAGCGGTGTCTTATTCGAGACAATATGTCGGTCACTTGTGCCGTCAAACCCAAAGGACTCCTGCAGATTACTATTTTCATCTAAAGGACATTTTGGGAATTTCTCAACGTGGACCCTGTTTTCTGATCATTTTGGGTCCAAGGGACGAGTGTAAAGAACAGTGGAAGAAGTTGAGCGAGAACGCTGCAGCGGTAATCGGCAAAAACGAGCTGCAATGCTTTCTTTTGGGGCAATAACATCCCGTCAATGAATGTCCTCTAAACGTGCTTGTGTCTGCTACCAAGTCTCGCTCAAGGAGAAGTCTCACGATAGTTTAGCTGTTGCAAGAATAGATCGGTGGAGACGGGAGTGAGAGCTGGAGAGTTTCTTTTGTGTTGGACTACAGAAAGCGTAGCTTAGTGTTATCTAAAATATTTGGGTGAAGGAGAATTGAGATTGTAATGACATTAGGGAAATCTCCTGCATCAACGAGATTTCAGAGCAGGACACCTCATTTTTGTCTTATTTTGTTTGTGGGATTTTGCTCAGTTGAATGACTCCAGTTTATTAATTCTTTTATACATTTCTTTTTCCCGACTCTTATTTTCTTGTAGTGATGCTTCAATCATGCCGATAGTTGACAAACTCAAGGAGGCCTTGAAACCGGGCCGGAAGGACACGAGCGAAGAGGCGGACCTCAACAAACTGTTGGCCTCCTCTGCCAAAAAAGTCCTCCTGCAGAAGATTGAATTTGAACCAGCCAGCAAGGGCTTCACCTACCAACTGGACAGCCTGAAAACCAAGTATGTGATCCTTAATCCCAGGAACGAGGCGTCCGCGGGACAGAAGTCAGCGGAGTCCGCGCAAATAAAGAGGCAAGGTAAGCATCTCGCCTGGGGCGTCGTCATGTGCATGGCAAGTGAATCCCGCATGTCGATGAGTTGCTGGGGATCACATCCTGACCGAGCTTCTGCCTTAGTCTCAGAGAATGTCAACGGTGGCCAGAGCGATGGGGTCCCTGCCCCACAGAAGGTCCTCTTTCAGGGCAGCAGGTTGGCCCTGAAATGGGAGCGTGTGTACAGGGTGGGAGCTGGCCTCCACAACCTGGGCAACACCTGCTTCCTCAACTCCACGGTGCAGTGCCTCACCTACACACCGCCACTCGCCAACTACCTGCTCTCAAAGGAGCACAGTCGGACCTGTGAGTACCAAAGAAGAGTTCATTAATGCCCCTGCTACGCTAACGTTTAACCAAACTTGCTAATGGGTTCTACTTGCAAAACCGACAGCATCGCTATCTAGAGACCAGTGTGACAGTACTTCATATTTTTCTAACTCTTTCGATTATGGTGGGAGGGTTCACACTTTTTTGTTGGGGAAAAGGGTCACCTTCATTTCACCTCTGCCTGCAAAGAGAAAGTTGCAGAATTGGCAAGCTGCCTTGTAGCCTACAGCAAATGCTGAATATGAGTACATTCCCTAGAATCGGAGCTAGAAATAACGTTGTTTTGAGGAGAAATGTTCCACAGCGTGGTAGAGCTAAATCATTTCCCTTGACTTTTGTCTTGTGTTCCCATCCCTGCGTTTCAGGTCACCAGTCTGGCTTCTGCATGATCTGTGTGATGCAGAATCACATCATCCAGGCGTATGCCAACACAGGGAATGCCATCAAGCCTGTGTCCTTCATCCGAGATCTCAAAAGTAAGGCTCCTTGCTTGCTAACGGCTATAAGGTTGAGTTGTGATGTCCCTTCTCTTGTGGTTTCTATAGAACATCCCAGATCCTGGGTTTGTGGTTAAATGCCACAGACTCCCCGTGTGCTATGTTTAATGATCCCAAACTAAGTGTGCAATCTACGAATAGGTTTTGTTTTCGTGCAAACCAGTGACAGGGCCTTGTGAAGGGCGGTGTTATTCTGAAAGTCTCCCACCTACTAACTGGCAGGAGCGTAATCGTACACATTCCGACTTTATAAGACGTCGTTCTGTATGTTCAACAGAAATCGCCAGACACTTTCGCTTCGGCAGCCAGGAGGATGCCCATGAGTTTCTGCGTTATACGATCGACGCGATGCAGAAGGCCTGTCTGAATGGCTACCCCAAGTAAGACATTCGTCAGTGTTTCTACATCGACGGGGCCTTCTGCCACCCTGCTGAACGTCGACCATTGTTTCCTTTCTTCTGCAGACTCGATCGTCAAACTCAGGCGACCACATTGGTCCACCAAATCTTTGGTGGCTATCTCAGGTCAAGAGGTAAATACTCTGCAGTGTGCCGTGTCACTGTGTTTGGGTTGGTGGGGAATTCAAGTGATTTTTATTCTTGACTCTTGCCTTTCAGTCAAGTGCTCTCTTTGCAAAAGTGTGTCCGACACCTATGACCCTTACCTGGACATCGCCATAGAGATTCGGGTACGTTTCTACAAGAGCGTGGGTCTGTAAAGAGATGTGGTCGTTGGGCAGCGGCTCTGTAACAGGGTTTCGTTTCTGTCCTGCAGCAAGCGGCCAACATAGTGCGTGCGCTGGAGCTGTTTGTTAAACCGGACTTCCTCAGCGGAGAGAATGCCTACATGTGTGCCAAGTAAGTTCAACAGCCCTGCAGGCGGGTCAGTGGTTCTCTAGGGCCCAGGTCCAACCCAAAGGTTGCGTATTTCAAACAAAACCTATTTTGGTTGATTTCATTAGTGGAGTCATCTAGTGATGACTGTTTTTTATTTTGCTTTTTTTATTTGAGAAAGGTATTGGGTATTCACGCTCTGAATCAGAGTGGCGTTGGGGGGTGGGGGACTAATGAACATGACATAATGATGGAGCATTTTGTGCACACTAGTTTTTGTCACTTGTTTAAGGTGTATGTCAGCGGATATGGATCACTGGCCGATCGATCGGTGTACCACTACCAGCCATGTGCTTTATGTTTGTGGCTGCTGAACATGATAATTGATCATAGCCATTAGAATCCAAGCAACGTTTTGCTTTCAAATCTCCAGAGAGACTCGAGTCCCAAAGCAGTCAAGTCTCGAGTCTCGAGTAGGCTCAGTCAAGTCTCGAGTAGGCTCAGTCAAGTCTCGAGTAGGCTCAGTCAAGTCTCGAGTAGGCTCAGTCAAGTCTCGAGTAGGCTCAGTCAAGTCTCGAGTAGGCTCAGTCAAGTCTCCCAGCAGGCGAGTCATGTCTGAAGTCTTGCTTTTCTTACCTAGAGTTTGTCTCAAGTCCTCAGCTCTGCTAATAAGGTTACATTTGAAAATGAGTAAAATGATCACCCAACCAGTAGGGGCATTCAAATATTGTAGTATCCACCATTAACGTTACATATTTCAGAACTTGAAGGCATTTCCTTCCCTCTAAAACTTTGGTGCATGGCAAAGAACTTTGAGCTCCACCCGGTCTAAAGAAATGATACTGGTAATATTCTCTTCTTGGAGACATATTCATGAAACTCATCTGGGAAGTTTCGTTGGCAATTAAATTTCCAGACGTTTTGTTAACGTTACCTAGCTAACATAGAGCAGCAATAGAGAATACTATGCAAATGTTTAGATAAACGGTCAACTCTGCCTAACTTAACCGTGGCTAGTCAAAGCAACCGTTGTCTCTTGTTCTCCGGTAGCGTAATCCTGTCCTCTGCCCTGTTTGTCACACCGCCTGAGGAGGAAACGCTGGACTCCCGCTGTTGTTTGTTTGGTTGTCATGACTTTGCGAGTGACTGTCGTCCTTCCACTGTTCTGGTTACTCATCCCAATCGAGTTCAGTGGAGCGCGAAGTTCTGCGGAGTCGTTTTAGTGGCGGCTTCATGACATTTCATAAAGTTATGAAGCGATGGCGGCAATAACTTTGCAGCATAGGGCTGCTGCTGCAAAATGTATATAACCGTAACCGCTGTTTAACCTTCCCTTGTGGTCGTACATATTTCATGTTTGTGGGACTCGCTGTGCTGACTGGAATTGTTTTGCGTCGTTTGGACAAAACGGCTTTCTTCATTTTTATTCCCCCAGGTGCAAAAAGAAAGTTCCAGCAACCAAGCGTTTCACGATCCATCGAACGTCCAATGTCCTGACCCTGTCGCTGAAGAGGTTTGCCAACTTCAGCGGCGGGAAGATAACAAAGGTTAGCAACCCACGGCCCTAGTCTGCTGTTTCTCCAGAAAGGTTCTGCGTTCAGGTTCCTGTGTTCACCGTCATTCCCTCCGCTCCCAGGATGTGGGTTATCCAGAGTTCCTGAACATTCGGCCATACATGTCCCAAAGCGTAGGCGACCCGGTAATGTACGGCCTCTATGCTGTCCTGGTGCATTCTGGGTACAGTTGCCATGCCGGTCACTATTACTGCTACGTTAAGGTATGGAAATGCAAGGCAGTTTTGTAACTTTATCAAAACCTTTTTGTCGTGCGACTGATTTTGACGTGACTAATGGGAAGCTGTGATGTGTTTCTGCTGGCATGTTTAACTCATGTTTAACTCATGTTTAACTCATGTTTAACTCATGTTTAACTCATGTTTAACTCATGTTTAACTCATGTTTAACTCATGTTTAACTCTCTTGCCTGTACAGGCAAGCAATGGCCAGTGGTACCAGATGAACGACTCCATGGTGCATTCTAGTAACATTAAAGTGGTGTTGAACCAGCAGGCCTATGTGCTGTTCTACCTGAGGTGAGATCCTACTTGGTCTCACGGTGTACAGGAAGTACATGGTGTCCTGTGTGAATAATAAACGTGGTGCGTCTCCTCTGTGTCGAAGGATTCCTGAGACCAAGAAGAACGGTGATGGACACGCCACCAAACAGGCGCTGATGCATCCTGGGAAGAACAGCCTGGGCCCCGAGCAGATCCGGAAGGCCAGCTTCAACGGGCCCCTCTCCTCCCCTCAGATCACCAAGGTACAAACAGACCAGCGTCACTCCCCACACCGCAGTGGGACCCAGCAACCAGGAGACCGTTTCAACTCTGACCCACGCCTCCGTCTCTCCCCAGAAACTGGAGCCTGCTCAGCTGCGCAAAATCCAGTCCATGGACAGCGGTCTGGGCGTCCCCGTGTCCCGGAACGGCGCCGGCCTCCAAGCCCAGTCCAAGTTGTCCAACGGGACCTCGGCTTCGCAAGGCCCGTCGAAACCTGCGGGCGGTCCGACGTTGATCGATGAGCCCTTCAAGAAGCTGAAGAAGCCCCCTCCTCAGAGCCTGGCCTTCCAGCGCAGCAGCACCCCTGGCCCCTCCTACTGCGCCAGCAAGGCAGACGGAGAGCACAGACCGGCCGGCGACGGCCGGGGCATCGCAGCATCTACCTCAACCAAGTCCCTGTCCGACTCCTCCTCGGCCGACACCACGGACTCCAAGGTACGCCGACCCCCCAGTGGGGTTGGTTTGCAATGTATGGTTCTAACAAAAGAACTATATATATTGCAAACAAATATCCTTCAGACTTGTGCACCGATTAATGCTAACCAGACAAGACAGGAAGTTGGTGGCCTAGCAGACCCAACAGTCTGAATCTTTAAATTAGTGGTGTGAAAACGCCCTCAACTCTTACCTGAAAGTGGTGTTTTGACACTAATTCATTGCGACAAAAGTTGATGTTCATCATCATGACTGCCAAGTTGTAAACCATCTTTGTATTAACACGTACAGAGTATTGATCTTTTCTTCAGATTGATTGTTTTCTGCACTCGCGTCCCCTCCTCTCCCTTCCACCTTTCTTTTCTTCGTTGCTCCACCAGGACTCCCCAGGTCCCAGAAGTGCCCCAGTAGGCGAGACTCCCTCCACCCCCAGGAAGGGCCCCAGTAGCCTCTCTTCCCCGGCCAGGAGTGTGGAGCGGGGCCACGGCCCCGAGGAGCAGAAGAAGGCCAAGGCCCCGGCCCTGAGCCTCATCACGTCAGAAGCCACATGCACCATGTCCCCTCCACCTGCCAAGAAGCTGGCGCTGTCGGCCAAAAAGGTGAGCTTTCCTCCGTCCCCAGCCAGTGGCTCCTCCACCTCGGGGCAGGACCTCGGATGTCTGTGGCTCTGTTGGAGTCGGTCCGCTGGTGCCCTGTGCAGTGCACATCTTAACCTGGGCCCCCGCATAGTGTACCGCTTGACACCCATAGTGCACCATCAAATAAGAACCTGTAATAACCACAGGGTGTGCCATAACTTTTTCATTGGCGTCGGATTCGTCCAGTAGAGATCTTCGGCACAAAGGATTTCATTATGCGAATGAGCTAAACACGGGTTGTCTGTGCGACCAATAGTGTCACACCGATGGATTTCCAGGCGCATAATTAGTGTCTGAATTCCCCACGCGCTTATAGTATATCATATGTATATAATATATGTAAATAATAGTGTTCACTATATTATAGGGAACAAGGGACCAAGTGGGTCAGTTTGAACACTGCCAAGGTTTCCTTGTTGCCCCCACAACCCCAAACTGCCGTTCTGTCGACCATTTTATATTCTCTAATTGACTATCGAACGTGTCGACATCATTTTTTAATCGGTTCGATGTACTCTTTGGAAATTCTTTCTCCTGTTTCCTGTCTCTGAAGTAACCACGTGCAAGTTCCTTCAATTGATTTGTCTTTTTCTTGAGTTGGGTCTTTCACTTTATTTTCTAACCATTTCTGATTCTTCTCTACCATACCCTTTCCGTTTTGTTTTTCTCTCCCACATCCTTCTCCCGCCTCCCCCCACAATGGTATCCCCTTCCTCATTTGATTCCTTTCCTTTTTTGCTTTTTTTTTTTTTGTCACATTCATGGCTATTTTTCTTTTAGACCACCAAGTTTTTATTTATGTCGATAACTGCAGGCCAGTCGCAGCAGCAGGAGTCCGAGAAGCACTGACGCTTCGCCGCCCTGCCCACGCCAGCTGTACAGTGACCCCACAAACCCCCCTCATACCCCCCTCACATCGCCCTCACCCACCGACCATCACAGGTAAGGCAATGGAAGCGCGCCTTCCTTTCCATGAGGAAGACTAGCCAATGGGGACGTGTGTGACATTTAAGGTAGACTAGGCAATTCGGAGAAACCGGTCGGAGTAAGCTAGATTTCAAAGGTTTCCGACTGCAAAAGTCCCACCCCCTCCCTCAAGGCCTCCCTCCAAAGCCACTCCCCCAAAACACGTGACTCGCTCGCTAGCTTTAGCACTAGCTCGCTAGCTTTAGCACTAGCTCTGCCTAGCCTAGTGGAGGACTCCGGCCATGTTTTGATTCACAGGCATATTACAGCCACAGATACTGGATGTTTCCCCTTTTTTTGTCAGAGCACTAGATTTATTGATTTCTGTCGGGATGTTAAGAGATTATTGAAAAATATGACCAAAATTAATAAAATAAAAGCTTATAAATTGCCTACCCTAGCATTAAATCATGACTTTCTACGGTGAAAAGGAGGTTCTGTTAGTTTTTTGGTGATCTTTTGCTATAAAGTGCTCTCGTACCAAATGATTCAACATAGCTTTGCATATGTATTTATTGCTTTACATCTCTATGCAAGGGTTTGCACGTAATGGACAAATCAGTAAATGCTAGCGTAGTTAAATCTGGCTTTTTTACTGGGTGCTTAAAAGTTATATTGACGTTTCAAATAGGAGAATTGCTGAATAGACGAATTAATTGAATATTAAGGTGTAGGAACTTGGTTATTGTATGGTTGTTGACCTTCACATCGGTTCCCTCTTTTTATTTATTATGTTTTTACTTCTGCTTCCCCCCCCCCCCCCCCCAGAGCTGGCCCATTCCATTCTCCCAAACTGCAGTCACCGCCCCCCGCCCTGGCCAGCCCCCCTGGATCCTTCAAGCCCAGCCCTCACAAAGTAGCCCCCAGCCCGGCTCCTCAGTCCAACGGCTTTCACGCTCCTCCTCCAGACTCCCAGGGGCCTTCAGGCGGCCCCCTAGAAACAACCGTAAGCCAGAGGAGGAGGAAGAAGAAGAAAAGGCGTCACTCCGAAGTGGAGGCTGACGCGGCGCCGCCCCCCCCGCCCCCGCCGCCCCCCCGGTCCGGCTCTCCAGAACTGACTGACGACAAGAAGCAGCAGAAGAAGAGGAAGAAGAAACGGAAGCGCGAGGACGAGGGCGGAGAGCCGGCGGTTCAGGAGCAGGGGTGTGTCCGGTCTCATCTAGAGGAGGACTGGTGTCAGGGCGGGCCGTGGAGCCTCTCCGCTCCGCCCCCACCGGCCCCCGCTCGGGCCCCGCTGAACCCCCCCGCTGCGCCGACGGAGACGTCCGAGCGTCCCCGGAGCGAGCGCGAAGGCGACTCGGTGTCGTTGACGAAAAGGAAGAAGCGGAGGAGAAGACGGAGCCAGCCGGAGGTTGAGCGGGACGCGGCCGCGTCTGAAAGGTACGGTCAGCGACGGCGGGCTCCACGGCTGCATGAGCTGGCCTTTTCCTTCTTGAGCCTCATCACTGTTCATCTCTCCCATCTCTTCAGCAGCCATCGTGGAGCTAAGGCGGCTCTCTCTGAAAGCGACGCAGCTGCGCTGAAGCAGAACTCCAGCAGGACGACGACGAAGAAGAAGAAGAAGAGGCTAAAAGAAGCCAGTGTGCAGGAGGAGAGCGGGCGAGCCCCCGCTGTTGAAGACCACCCCGATGAGCCCGGACCAGCGGCGCCACTCCCGACAACCAACGGCATGAAGGATGACACGGCGAGCAAGGAAAGCGCAGGTGTGTACATCTTTCTGCTCATGGTCACGAGTCTTCAGCTCGCTTTGTCCGATGAGCAGCAGAAAAACGCGTCAATTAAATGAATTAAAATGACTCATTAATTAAAAAGTAGTTGACACGAAAGCAACCAGATGTGTTTTTACGCGTGGTTGTCATAAGCGGTAACGGCACGGGCCCACGGCCCCCCCCCCCTCCCCACATGGCCCCACGGCAGCACGCTCACCCCCCCCCCCCCCCCCCCCCCCCCCCCCCCCTTTTCTATACCACATCCCTATGGCGCTGTCAAACCCCTACTCCATTTTCTGAAGCCCACCTGCGTGTGGTCACTCCCCCGGGGGCCGTGAGGTCACCGCGAGGTCACCGTGAGTGACACGTGTCCCTGCCCCCCCCCCCAGCTCCCGTGGTGCTGTGGGACAGCCAGGTGACGGACGGCTACAGGCGGAGCCGGGCGCCGGCCCAGCGCGGCGACGCCCGTCCCGAGCCGGCCCGTGCGGCCTGGGACGGGGAGCGGCCCGGGGACGTGGTGGAGCAGCTCCTGAAGAACTCCACGGACAAGGCCTACGGCGCCAACGGTACGGGCTGCAGCGCTCATTATGGGATGGGTTTGTGTCCGCTCAGGCTCGCTTGTTGTCGCCTCACTTCGTGGGCGTTGCAGGTGCTGCAGGTGAGACTTGGGAGCTGCTGTTTGAGGGTCATGTGGTAGAAATGGCCTAGCCCTTATTGGCTATTAGTGAGTGAAATGCGCTGTGAGTATCTGTACCTGCCTCTGGATGAGACCGTTTTCATTTTAGACCGCTCCCAGTCCTGTCTGACCTATCAGGGCATCTGTGATTGGTTCGGGGAATCATGTTGCCTGTCAATCATAGGTGCGTGAAATGCAGGAGAACCATAGGGAGGGTGAGGACGTTTGGTCATTTCTTTTCTTGTTTCCATATCTTCCGTGTTTTTCTGCTCCCTTTACAACTCTGGAATCGCTTCCACTTAGCACTTAGCACTTTGCAGATGAGACACATATTCTATAATCAGGTTTAGTGGTCAGTCTTGTTTAGTGGCTGAAACCTATGACGCTGGTGTTTACTGTCCTTGTCTTTGCGGGTCTTCTTTCCCTCTCTGCAGTCCTCAGCTGGGATGGGGAGCTGTCTTCTATAAGCAGGGACGCCATTCAGGACACCCGCGACGCCATTAACGATAAAGTGATCGACGAGTGGGACGAAGACTTTGACACCGGGAAGGTAAGCGGCCGGACGAACACGTCTCACGAACACCGCATCGTATTTTTACCTTTCATTCCGGTGGCATCATTAGACGTGCTCTGACGATCCTCCTCCTCCTCCTCCTCCTCCTCCTCTTCCTCGCGGCCCCCGCAGGTAAAGAAAACCAAACTGTATAAGAAGGTGAAGTGGAGAAGCGGGAGCATCTTTCAGAAGATCCAGGACCGGCGGAACAAATGGTCCGTGACACCGGGGGGCAAGATGGCCTTCGGAGGCCGTCGCTGAGGGCCCTAACCGATCTGGGTCTGGATCTGGGTCTGGGTCTGGATCTGGATCTGGGTCTGGATCTGGATCTGGGTCTGGATCAGAAGCTGTGCTGGGCTTTGGTGCATTGAATTGAGCCCCAAATTTGAGAATGACAACAACAAACAAAGACTATCCTGTACTAATAGCAGAGTATCTCGGGCTAAAGATCACGGACCATTCTTACAACCCCCCCCCCCCCCCCCCCCCCCCCCCCACCCCCCCCCCACCCCGCCCTGCCCTCCTTTCTAACCCGGTTTTGTATGACAGCAACAGCCCCTGCATCTGATCTTGCATTGAACATGGAGCCATGTAGGGCCTTTTTTAGTGGCTCCTACACCGTAAACCTAGGAGTAGATTTGCTGCAGCACAACATGTAAAAGAGGAGAATGAACAAATGTACATAGCATGCCTGGGTAGCTCCTACAGTAGAGGTGGCTGGGCTGGAAGGTGAGCAACTATAGATAAGTGGCCATTTGTACAAATGACCGTTTGTCAAACTCACCGCATCCATCTCGTCACAGAGCCATTGGTTTAGATTTTATGCGTTTTAAATTGTTTCAAAGTCTGCCACTTTTATTTTGTTTTATGACATCATATTTGACTCGCATGTTGTTGTGAGTTGGAGTTTCACATCGTGCAAAAACGTTCAACCGTGTTAAAAAAAAAGAAACAAATTGGTTTTGCCACCAAAATAATATATTTCTCATTTGCCGCCATTTGATTTCTTGTGTTTCACAGAAAGTCATCGTTTGATTTGGTTATTTTTTAGTTTCATAGTGAATGCCTTTTTAGGAACGACTTAATTTCAAGACAAAAAAAGTCAGCCAATTGGACGGATGCTCTCAAACGTCCCACCAATGACGCGAGTGCTCTCAAACGTCCCACCAATGACACGAGCCAATAGCTGCAGCGTATCCTTCCTCACTCTGCTTTTAGTGAACGACTTCCGAGTCTCGATTGTTGACCTTGAATGCAATGTGTGTTTGCAGAGGGCCTGACGGGGTTGTTTTTAAAATGTGAATATTGCAGAACATTTGACGAACTAGTTTTGCCCCAGTGTGGTTCGTCTTCTGTCGGTAGGCAGTGCTTTTGTACGTCTTCATGCTATCCAGTCTTTGGCACCAAAAAACCTTTCCCATACTGAAAATATAAACGGTTTAATTCTGAAGATCTGCGTCTGGGTGTGGCTTTCATACGCTGCCTTTTTCGATCTCCCCAGTCTTCCTCTATGCAAATACGTGGGTATTAGTTGTGTTTTATTTTTTAATCTTGGTGTGACTCAAACTGGTCCTCCAAGGAATCGTGCTTTCCCTCAGGAATGCTTCAGAGCTCATCCTTGACCGTCGTCACATTGCCCACACACTTCTGTCCCCACATGTCTGGACGTTCACACTTCACCACCTTGTACAGTCCTATCCATTTTTAAAGAGATTTTATACCAGTGTATCCCATGTAGAAATGATGACATCATACCTTTGCTATCTCCCCCCCCCCCCCCTCCAGACTTTAACATCTGCAACAATGATTTGCCAACATGGAAGATATTTCAGTTCACTGTGTGCTTACTGCCCCCCCCCCCCCCCCCCCCCCCCCCCCCTCCTCCATGTTGTTGTACAAACATTTTGCTCATGTGTGAACTTTTTAGTTTTTAGAACCGTTGCCTTGAATTCGCTATAGGAGTTATATAACATTTAACGTTGAATATTTCTCAGATCAGTAGGGTGGTGTCGACGTTGAGCTTTTAAACCTGGAAATGTGCTTTCGTGTACAGGAGGTAGGTTTTCACGCAAGACCTTTCCCAGCTGGGTCCCCTGTCCGTATTCTTCAAACCGTTGATCCCGCGGGGCCGTTACGTAGGGAGTTACGTCGTCTCGCGGGAGGACGACGCGTTAGTTTGATTCACGTTCGCGTTGACTCGTCTTATTTTGTCCATCTCACCGCGGACAGCCATTTCACAATGAAAGTGACTAACCAAATTATTGTCAACTAGAAAGGTGCAATAAAATTGTGACTTTTATGAGACTCCTAGTGTACTCTTTTCTTGACTACTTTAGCTTTGTGATGGGCAAAGCAAATCATTTGCTCAAAGTTTGATTACTTGAAGCTCAACATAGAGCTACATAAGAGAGCTGATGATTTTTAAAGTAGCGGTCAGTTGTCTACGTCACAATAACACCCAACCCATAAGGGACCGATTCTTTCGAGGGGGGGGGGGGGGGGTGGGGTGGGGGGGGGGGGGGGGGGGGGGCGTGGTTCCCGCGTGTGACATCACATCTGTAAAGGAGGGGCCAGCATGTGGCCGTATTTCCTTGGATACATATCAGCTGCTGTAGGAGCTGTCATAATCTTCACCGGCGTGATCGTCGAGGACCATTATAAACCATTATAAGCGTGTGTGACCCGCACATGCGCGGTGCACTGGGACGGACTGCGGACCACTCGAGCGGGAGCAGCGCTGGCGGTTGTTGGCGTGGCGACAGTGGAGCCTGCAGCAGCCTCAGCACCGAGATGGAAGGGCAGAATTGCAGTAGGGTTTCTACCATTGACTTGTTCAAATGCCAGACACCCCTAAACACGCGTTGTTATTGTACTCACGGGCGCGATGTCGGCGAATAACTTCAGGTGTGTGTGTGTGTGTGTGTGTGTGTGTGTGTGTGTGTGTGTGTGTGTGTGTGTGTGTGTGTGTGTGTGTGTGTGTGTGTGTGTGTGTGTGTTGGGTTCGTCTCGGGTCTATCACGGATTATTTATAAAGTCTCATTGATGGCTCATGTTGTGCTTTTTGTAAACGTCGTCAGTCCTGTTCAGAGGTTGAACGGTGTCTATGCTCTTCATGTTTCGGCTGGGCCACATCACGTGGGACAGAAGTCGTGAGTGAAGGGGGCGTTTATCCGTTGACACCCACATAGATTGATCCCAACCTCGAAGATATGACACGATATATTTTTACAGGATCCACAACAACGATTCACGATGATGATGATGATGATGATGACGTTGCGTGTTCATGATAATGATTCACTTACAGCTCCAAATAAATATATGGTTCGGGGAATCATGTTGCCTGTCAATCATAGGTGCGTGAAATGCAGGAGAAACATAGGGAGGGTGAGGACTTAAAAAAAAAAAATTACGTGTTTCTGCGAGATGAATGCGTCTCAAAATAGTAGGCTACTAGGAGCCATGACCTCACTGCAAGTCTGCTGACCCGTTTCAATGGCTTGATCGATTAGGGCGCTTAACGCAAGTTGGAAAGAAATAATAATGCATAATCAGAAAGGAATACAAAGTGACTTGATAAACAGTATAGCGTTGCTCAGTGTAGTCAGCAATGGCATAGTACAAGAAAAGATTATCATTAGTTATTTATATGTGAAATTCTGAGGACTTTTCTGAAAACATTCTCACTGGCAAACATCTTTTCTCTCAGTGCAGAGCGCTCAACACGCAATGCTGTACCTTTTACATAAAACGTGATTATTGGGTAACATAGTAGTGAGGCCTTGTCAGGCTATGTAGAATTCCCCTTAAAATGAATAAATCATTTGGAGCCTGCACATCCCAGCAGGGCTGCGATTTACCCCACAGTAATTGTATCTGGTATAAAAATCGAAACCTCGTCTAAAGTGGGACTAACGCTGCATCATGCTTTGATCCATGCGACCACTTGTTGTTTGAAGTGATGTAAGCATCCGCGCACCGTGTGGGCAACCCACCAACACACAGCACTGGGGGCTTTCTTCTCTGCCCACAGGGGGGACATGGTGAGTGTGTGTGTGTGTGTACATGTGTGAGTGTGTGTGTGTGTGTGTGTGTACATGTGAGTGTGTGTCTGTGTTTGTATGTGTGCATGTGTGAGTGTGTGTGTGTTTGTAGATGTGAGTGTGTGTGTGTGTGCATGTGAGTGTTTGTGTGTGTGTGTGTGTGTGCATGTGAGTGTTTGTGTGTGTGTACATGTTAGTGTGTGTCTGTGTTTGTGTGTGTTTGTGTGCATGTGTGTGTGTGCATGTGTGAGTGTGTGTGTGTGCATGTGAGTGTGTGTCTGTGTTTGTGTGTGTGTGTGTGTGTGTGCATGTGAGTGTTTGTGTGTGTGTGTGTGTGTGTGTGTGTGTGTGTGTGTGTGGCAGGGTTCTCTTGGCACCTGTTCTCATGTTTTTTTGGAACTGTCAGCCTTTGTTGTCACCCTATCATATTTATTGGCACAGATCTGAATGCTCGGCTTAGGCAAAATGATCCACAGTATAGTATAGTAAAGTATCGAATAGTATAGAAGGTAGCACACGTTGATATGACAATTTGTGATTTATTAACTAACTTACTAATTTATTAAATAACTTCACTATTACTGTTTAGTCATTTAGGGACGACACTTTAGTCATCTTGCTTGAGGTTGTCTGTTAGGCAGCAAACAATTGGGCATCGAAGCCAGACGTAGCCAGTAAAAACAAATACAAACTCTATTAAACTCTGTTTAACCCTGTTAAAACAAATACAAACTCTGTTAAAATGTTTAACTCGGTTAAAACAAATACAAACTTGATGTATACTTGATACATACACTCCAGATTTTCTTAGTATACTTTCACCGCATGATGGCGTTTGTTTATCACAACAACGGCAATAATATTGTAATACACTGTTGTTGCCAACTCTGACCACTTGAGGGCGACTGTGCCCTCCACATTCGGTTTTGCCAGCTCTTGATAGCCAGCGCGAGGGAAACGCTGCCTTCTCAGACCCACCTGTTCAAGCTCGTGCTCAACAGCAGCTGTGGACTCCTGCTGTGACCAGAGGCAACTGTGATTATGCTGAGAGTCTGTGGACACGATGTGACGCTGGGTTCTGCTTTTGGAGGGAATGGGGCATTTTTCACCTAAAAAGCAATCAATGTCGTTGATATTTCTTATTTACTGTTTTGTTTAAGAATACATCTACTACCTGACAGACCGGTACCTCATGGTCCTCTACTCTGCCTCATGTTGCACTAGTCCTATGCATGTGTGTGTGTGTGTGTGTGTGTGTGTGTGTGTGTGTGTGTGTGTGTGTGTGTGTGTGTGTGTGTGTGTGTGTGTGTGTGTGTGTGTGTGTGTGTGTGTGTGTGTGCAGGTCCTCCTCACACACACAACCCTACACACACACAACCCTATACACACACAACCCTACACACACACACACACACACACACACACACACACACACACACACGTCAACACCTCACTAGCCCTTCAGATTTAGATGAATTATTTATTGGCCGATGCTTTTACAGCAGACACACACACCACAAGAGACACGCAGCAACACCTCACACACAAGAAACAAACCAAGAAAAACCAGAAACACAATGTATGAGAAACACAATCAGTGTAGTGAGTGGAGACCCACGTGGACACACACCTTTTAGGTTCACTCAAACCCACCTGCAGGCGCAACATCTTCCAAGCCCGAACATCAAACCCCACGGTATTGCTTTTTCTGACTCTATGATTCAGTGGGCTGCTGTCCGTCTGTCTCCCCCCCCCCCCCCCCCCCCCACCCCCGATGGGACCAGGCAGCTGCAGTGCTTGCGTCACCCACGGCTGACTCTGCGCTTCCCGCTGCCATCACCCCTACCCCCCCGACGTGTGGGGGGCCGCGGTAAGAACGGCCGTACGACCCCCCCCCCCCCGGTCTGCACCTGACCTCTGGTTTCTCTGTCGTGTTTTCGCGTTGGTTTTTGAACATCTCCTGAAGGTTTTCCCTGAGTGGGCCTGCCGTGACACACCTGTCTCTCAGAGCTGGTGGGGGACGGGGGGGGGGGGGGGGGCGTGACTAAACGCTGAACAACCCCCCCTCTGTTCCCTTGTTTTAGCGAAGTGGGCCCACCAGGTCCGTCGCTGAGGGGAAACACCTGTTTTTCGTACGCTTGCGTTTCAGCCACGAGCAGCGCTGTGTGGAGGCTGTGTGGAGGCTGTGTGGAGGCTGGGTGGAGGCTGGGTGGAGGCTGTGTGGAGGCTGTGTGGAGGCTGTGTGGAGGCTGTGTGGAGGCTGGGTGGAGGCTGTGTGGAGGCTGGGTGGAGGCTGTGTGGAGGCTGGGTGGAGGCTGGGTGGAGGCTGTGTGGAGGCTGGGTGGAGGCTGGGTGGAGGCTGGGTGGAGGCTGTGTGGAGGCTGGGTGGAGGCTGTGTGGAGGCTGTGTGGAGGCTGTGTGGAGGCTGGGTGGAGGCTGGGTGGAGGCTGGGTGGAGGCTGGGTGGAGGCTGTGGTCGTCGCTGCTGCTGACCCTGGATCAGCGTCTGCTTTTTAGAGTCTCCACGGCTTATCCTTCTCTCTCTCCCCCCCCCCCCCCCCCCCCCCCCCCCCCCACGAGGGGAAGTGAGAGTAGAGGCCGGCTAGTTTACTGTAGACCTCTCGAGCCACAGAGAGGCTCACCAGGCGAGACGTTTATTTATTCTCACACAAAAGAAGTTAGCAAAACGACAGCATATTGGGGGAGCTCCAATACGCAATATATTTTCGTAACACAAGCGCGCGCACACACACACACACACACACGAACACACACACACACGAACACACACACCGTGCGTATGTTGTTGTAAGCTTAGCTGTGTATGTAAGTGGTTTGAGTGGTTTGACCTCGTGTCCTTTATCTGTGTATCAGTGTCTATGACTATCTTGGGGAGTTGCCTGTGCAAAGTAACCTTTTGAGTGAGAGAGAGAGAGACTGAGAGAGAGAGAGAGAGACAGAGAGACTGAGACTGAGACTGAGACCGAGAGAGAGAGTTTACCGGAAGATAGAGAAAACGAGTGAAGGCAGAAGAGATGAGCGAAACCGTGAAGAGCAGAGATGTTAAAAAAGGCAGAGAAAGCAGAAGTCAACTGAAAAGCTGAGTGACTACACATTTCTAAAGCCGCGCGCACGAGAGAGAGAGAGGGCGAGAGAGAGAGAGAGAGAGAGAGAGAGAGAGAGAGAGGGCGAGCAAGAGAGCGAGACAGAGCGGGAGATAGAGTGATATAGAAAGAGAAAGCATCACACAGTTCTCTGGCTCAGAGGCAACGAATCCTTCAGGCAGGGGACTCCTTCCACACACACGCACACACACACATGCACAGAGCCTGGCCAGCTGTGTGGAGCGAGGACAGCCACTGCCGTTGCTAGGGAGGAACCTCCCCCATAGAGAAGGAACCTGTCTCCGTTTGTTTACCTCTGCTGGATTATCCCACGGCAACGGACCACAGGCGAACACAACCATACAAGCACACTTCCATGCACCTTCCACCACACAGCCATACATCCAACATGGGGACCGTGAGCGAGCTCTGCGTGTCCAGTTTCCAGACATTCTTGTGTCCAGCGGTGAAGGAGAGCCAAGAGGCCCAAGGTAAATGACCAGTTACACAGTGCAAGGATAATATGTCTTCTACAGTGTATGGATAATATGTATTCTACAGTGTATGGATAAATAGATATGTCTTCTACAGTGTATGGATAATATGTATTCTACAGTGTATAGATAGATATGGCTTCTACAGTGTATAGATAGATATGGCTTCTACAGTGTATAGATAGATATGGCTTCTACAGTGTATGTATAGATAGATATGTCTTCTACAGTGTATAGATAGATATGGCTTCTACAGTGTATATATAGCTAGATATGTGTTATACAGTGTGTGTATGGATGATAGATAAGATTATTCAAAGATATCCGTTTTGTGATTTGTTTGTGTAAAATGTCAGTGGTAAACATCATTTTGTGGATGGATGTATTCATATATATTGATGGCTATGAAACTGATACTTCTTCAAGAGTTGTACTTTGTTCATTTGCCTGTTTTTCATAATAGCTTTGTATGTATCCGTGTAAGTGAGAATTTTATTTACACATGCGTCTCACCTAAAGATTAGGCGACAACTCAAGAGTACACAAACAGAAGGAGCATCTGTTAGCTAATGGGTTAGCTCTCTCAGCACAACCCAAAATCTCCTTTGTCCACTGAGAAAATTTTACAGACCGATTTGAAGTCAATCTATTGGAGACCAGACGTGAAAAAGACACACTCTGTGTTGAAACAATAGTGTCACATTAAATCTCCAACTTGACACCGCTCGGCTGCGCAACCACAGGAAATAATAAAGTCAAACTAAAACGTCTTTCTTTGTTTTCTACACACACACACACACACACACAGGCGCGCACACACACACAGGCGCGCACACACACACACACACACACACACACACACACACACACACACACAAAGAGCGGTATCTGCTAGCAGCTCTTGATATTTCCTCAGCAAAACAGAGTAGTTGCTGAGCTGGCTAAGACACCGGAGCTTTTAGGAACTTAGTTGTGCTGACCATCTGTCTCTCTGTGGTTCCATAAAAACCAAGTATCTTTCTACCATTCTTAGCCTCACCAAGACACATGGGCACAACATTGCAGGTGTTTGTGTGATCTCGTTATGGTTTTGTGGCCAGGTGTTGCAAACGAATGGCAATACATTTGGAAGGACTTGGGCAACATGGGGGGGGTTCCTTGCGTGTGTGTTTGCCTGCAAGACTGGCGTGTGTTTGCGAGCGGGACACTGGAGCGTGTGGCGTAACAGCTGATTGCGTGGGTTGGTGAGGAACCGTTGATGTTAAAACATCAGACTCAGCGCTGAAACTCTTGAGTGTCAAAAAGGGGAATTACGTTTACGTGACTGGAAGTAGGGATGTGAATGGCGGAATTTGAGGCTTCCAGTATTCAAAATAAGGGAAACGGTCATCATTTTGGTTAACACCATCAGAGGAAGATCTAGATTCAGATCCAGACGCATCTGCGAGCTCATGTTTAATTTGCTCTTGCATATGTGTCTGGCCCCCCCTCCTGTTCAGACAGATTTCCAGCAGGCCTGGCCTGTGTCGGGCCAATCACAACCGTTTATCTGAGATGGGGCGGGTTTGATACGGTGACTGCACAGAGGAGCGCCCTATGGGAGCGCCGTTGAGGAATCTTCATAAACAACCAAGATGGCTGCCGCCGATGTGTCACATGGTTCGTTGCTCTGATTGGTTGTAGATTCATCCAGTTGCGTCCAGAGGCATTCTGGTCCTCGCCCGTTGAGAACACCCTCGGAAATCCTAGCAGACGTAGAGGTTCAAGGCTAGTACGCATTTGCGAATTGGTCTGACGACGTCAGGCTGGGTAAGATCTGCAGTGGCGGGTGAGTTGGAATTGTAATCAACGAATACATTCCATGTTCTTCCTACTCCCGCTGTGAATCATCTGATTGATATGTGACTCACAACAACGGCTGCACAGCAGGCCCCAAACAACGTGAGCCTATCTGATCCATCCGTCCATCCGTCCATCCGTCCATCCTCGTTAGTCTCACGGTGTCACATGACACCTTGCCACTACGCCTCGTTAGTCTCACGGTGTCACATGACACCTTGCCACTACGCCTCGTTAGCCTCACCGTGTCACATGACGCCTTGCCACTACGCCTCGTTAGTCTCACGGTGTCACATGACGCCTTGCCACTACGCCTCGTTAGTCTCACGGTGTCACATGACGCCTTGCCACTACGCCTCGTTAGCCTCACGGTGTCACATGATGATCATGTCCACAGTGCGCCGCTTAAAGCGGACCTGATTGCAATGAATTATCTTCGATTAATAGCAGTGCGACCGCCAGGCTCGTCAGTGGTGTGTGTAGAGTACTCCCCCCCCCTCCTCCTCTGTCTCTCTGACCCCCCCCCCTCTGTTTCTCTGACCCCCCCCTCCTCCTCTGTCTCTCTGACCCCCCCCCTCCTTCTCTGTCTCTCTGACCCCCCCCCCCCTCTGTCTCTCTGACCCCCCCCTCCTCCTCTGTCTCTCTGACCCCCCCCCTCCTCCTCTGTCTCTCTGACCCCCCCCCTCCTTCTCTGTCTCTCTGACCCCCCCCCCCCCCCCTCCTCCTCTGTCTCTCTGACTCCGACTCTCATTATGTAGACATACAGCACACAAGCGTGCATGTGCACTCAAATACCTGCACACGGTTACTGTTGCCTGGTCATGAAGCTGTGAAGAAATCTCACAACACACTTTGAACACTTTCGGATCTAACTTACCACAAACTCACACACACACACACACACACACACTCTCTCTCACTCTTGTTTCTCATTAAAAAGCTGATCATTAAAATCATTCAGTGTAATGTTTGCACGCTGTGACCAAGAGCAGGGTTTTGTTTTGTTGGCTTTACAACAACACAACCCCAACTCTCTCCCTGTGTACAGTAGTGCTATCATTAGTCCTAATGGTAGTGCTATGGTGTGTACAGTCCTAATGGTAGCGCTAGCATTAGGACTGCACACAGAGCTGGGTGTAGGTCTACTCTAATGCCAGCAGATTAGCAGCATGTCCAGTGAGATGTCCTGGGAACAGTTCCAGCGAGACACGGCGGCCTTGTGTAATCTCTGACCACAACTCATCGCTGAGGTGTCACAGAGACAGCAAATAATTAAAAGAGGGCTTGTGGTTGGTTTGATGGATGGATGCAAGATTAGGTGTGTGTGTGTGTGTGTGTGTGTGTGTGTGTGTGTGTGTGTGTGTGTGTGACAACAATTTGCTGTGTGTACCATTATGGGTATGTTTTTTCTAGTAATCGGATAATAAATATTTGATGTGTTAGACAGTAAGGGAGCTATTCAGTATTCTTTCCCCCCACTGGCTACTTACAATTAGATTCCTAATATTCCCATTTTTCACACACACACACACACACACACACACACACACACACACACACACACACACACACACACACCCAGAGTCACATCACCAGCTGGCTTTATATTATACTAGTGTGGGTTTGTAGTTGTGACGCAGGTTAGTAATTGAACTGTCGGGTCTTGACAATAAAATTACACCTTGTTCTGACCAACAAGTTGCTGTTACATCAGAGTAGGGCTCTCAAACTGCTCTACCCTTACCCTTTATAACCCTAAAATACTTTATATATATATACTAGGTATAAAACAGGGGTAACACTTTACAATAAGGGTTCCATAATGAACCATTAATTATTCATTATTGAATGCAGTAATAAGCATTAACTAACAACTGACTTACAGTTAATTAACAGTAAACTAATGGTCTACTAATCATTGACTAATGGTGCTCGTGTTAACTAAGGTATTCATAAAGCTGGGTCAGTGTTAGGGTTAACCCTGACCCTATTCAATAATGTATAAATGAACACCATGAGTAAATGATTAGCATTGGTTAACTGCTTATTAGCCGTTAGTACCATCGTTAGTTAATGCTTATTACTGCATTATTGTACCCTTATTTAAAGGGTTACCAAAACTGGTTGTGGATGGGATGAGACGGGTCTTTTTGACCTCCTGCGACCCTCAGCCCCTGACTAAGAGGCGCAGAGGGTTCAAGCAGCTAGCCACTCCCATGAGACGTCTCCGTTAGCCGCCCTCTGGTCCCAAGGTGTGCTCTGTATGGGTGGACGGTTGACAAGTGGTTAATAGTTAATTCCAAAACACACAAAGGATCATGGTACTGCTGGTGTCTGCGGCTCACCGCACAGGCCTACCGAACGAGGAAACCTAATGATTCACAATCTACGTTTACATTATTATTAGTCATTGCTTCTGATAACTATTAACTGTAGCTGTACATATTGTTCTATTAAACTATTGTACATTGGGTTGGTCCTAGAACTGTATATGTTAGAAATGACCAGTAGAGGCCTCTCTACTGGTCAACAGACCACTCACAAACATTGAGACTCAACAGCAGTGAGCTTGTTAACTGGAGTTCAATGGTATACTACATATGTTAATGAGGACCTCATAAACATAAACACACATCAGACTAGTGTGTGTTAGATCTATTGCGTATTAATGAGCAAATGATTCTTCAGGTTGCAGTGTTGATATTCGCCCACTATTATTATGCATCGGATTCATTCCAACTACTGTGCACCACACAGCGCCTTTGAATGACGGTGTTGTGCGAGCAGGCATCAACCCCGTCTGGGCACTGACTGACCTTTTGTCACCACGCGCTGCTTGGGCACTGCTGACGTGAGGACAATGACTCGGCCAGATGAATTGTGTCATTGTAACACCCTTGTCCTGATTGGCTTAAACACACACATTCTTTATTCTGGCAACAGCAGTCACCGGACAACCGACAGCATCAGATCTAGACTGACCAACTAGGATGGAAGGGTTTTTACCTCTACTGACCGCTGCATTGTTGTATTAAAATGGCCATTTGACCGTAGATAAAGATATATCGTAGTGTATCGTGTTAATGAACATCTGATAAAACAAACAACAATCTACTAACACGTATTTCTTTTCAAATCAGATTCACTGAACCGAGGGGAATCAGCTGTAAGCTACGCTAACACATTCTTGAACAGAAAGACTTTGTAACCGTTGTAATCCTTCACGGCATGGGAGTACAGCATTCACATAAACAGTCCATTGACATCCCAGTGGGTCATGCATGGTTTCCCCCCCCCCCCCCCCCCCCCGTAGCGCTAATGTAAAACAGAAGATCGGCCGACGACAGAACAACTTCTTCCATAGATTCGTGGTCATCCATTATCCTTCTGAATTAAATATCAACCATCGCCCGGCATTTCACCACTCATGTGTGGCAGCAGTAGCATCTCAGAGCTGCTCTGCCTGAAACGGTTCTTTATTCAGGAGGAGGGGAAGCACAGAGAGGACATTGTCCACTGGTGAGTTTGGGGCCGTACTGTTACCGAATTGACAATAGTACAAGCAGGAGGTCCTCTGGCCGGAAGTGGGTCATTAGGCTCATGGATGACCCAACATGTTTGTAGGGGAACTGGGATCACCTGAAGTGTATCTTCTACAATATATAAGATGTAGCCTACTTTACGTCAAACTTTGCAGACATGAGAGAGAGAGAGAGAGAGGGAGAGAGAGAGAGAGAGAGAGAGAGAGAGAGAGAGAGAGAGAGAGAGAGAGAGAGAGAGAGAGAGAGAGAGAGAGAGAGAGAGAGAGAGAGAGAGAGAGAGAGAGAGAAGCGTGAAGCTCCTTCATGCTTCGGATGGCAGCACTCCTTCTTGCCTTGAGTTATGATCAACAGGTAGCGACAGGCTGCTCGATATGACAGCAGCACAGCTGTGCAGGTAGGCACGTTATGCAAGCAGCTGGATTAGTCACTTACAGCAGGGGTGGTACTATGGCTGGTTGGGTAACCTGTCTAAAGATATGTAGCAATGAGTATCACGATACACGCTGGTGTGAGGTTGTGGGAGTTACAAGTTAACAAACATCGCCTCGTTTTTTTTACGTGATCACAAATATAGGTTGGCTTATTATTTTCTGTTTTGATTAGATAACAGGCATAATACGCCCTAGTCAGCGTTATTATGCCCACTACTGTCTCTGTGTCTGTCTGTCACTTTCCCTGCCCCCATTCAACTCTGTAAAAAGCTGTGCCAGAGAGAGAGAGAGAGAGAGAGAGAGAGAGAGAGAGAGAGAGAGAGAGAGAGAGAGAGAGAGAGAGAGAGAGAGAGAGAGAGAGAGAGAGAGAGAGAGAGAGAGAGAGAGAGAGAGAGAGAGAGAGAGAGAGAGAGAGAGAGAGAGACCACTCCCTTGAGCGATAACGTTAACTCCCTTCCTTGTCTGACTAACTCGTCCGGAACTGTGTCAGAAACACTGCTGAAGTTGAAGTGGGAACCTGAATTGATATTAGCTGCTCGCCAAAGCACGTTTTAAGCAGAACCAGTATTTGAAGGCTCATCTTGGTTATTTTGGACATCGGTGAACAAGACAGAATGGTGTTAAAATCGGAAGACGGAGTCGGTAAGTTGAAGGATCGACTCAATAGTATTAGGCTAACGTTACTCTGCCGTGGCTAAAGTACACACTTACATACTTTGTAGTTCATACAAGTTCGGCAGGGTAACGTTTTAAAACAAGCACACATTGTTTTAATAGCTTTTTGGAGACATGCTTCGTGTGTGTTTGGTTTTGTTTACGCTATTTAGTTCGGCGAGTTAGCGCGCGACAACAACGTCTTGCGTTTAGCATTTACGGTAATACGATATAACTAGATAGATCAGCGTGTTACAAACGTTACGGTAACAGACTAGTACCTTAGATATCGATGTGTTAGCATTTACGGTAATAAGATATAACTAGATATATCAACGCGTTACAAAAGTTACGGTAACAGACTACCTTAGATATCGACGTGTTGCACAGTCTAAACCTTAGCAATTAAGGTGATAACTAGTTTCTTACCTATCTAAACGTACAACAACATCTGTGTAACATGCTTTGTGTAACGTTAATAACATTTGTGTTTGGCATGGTCGTGTATCAGATTGCACTTGGTGGTTATTTGAATACATTCTGTTTTACGTGTTCACATGTGATAATGCTGTTCTGTTATTTACCAGCTGTAAATGTATTTCCTTTAAAGCGTACCTTGCAATATTCATTAGATCCCAAACTATAAGCGGGGCCCCGCGGACCCCACAGGTGTGTGAGCGGTGGGCCTAGTAATGGTCCAGTCGAACTAGAGAATTCAGATGTCACGATAGTATTGGGTTACAGACGCTATTGGGGGTATCATCTATGAATACACAGGCGTCCATTTGGATGAATAGATAGATTTGTCATATATAAATCATTGGCCCAATAGAAGTGGCCAACTTCCATTTTTTAATCACACTACCGATCTTCCAGACGCTTGCGAATCAACACAGCCGAGTTGCGTCACAACTAATCACGTCACGAAGTGTGAAGCTCTGACCGACTCATCCTGTTACGTGTGACCCCTTTTGTTCTCGTTGAGAGGGAGAACTTACACACACACACACACACACACACACACACACACACACACACACACACACACACACACACACACACACACACACACACACACACACACACACACACACACACACACACTTTTACAGTTGAGAGAAGTTCAAATGGTTGCTGCCCGTGGTCCATTTGTCTTCTGCCGCAGAGAGGTGGGTGGTCCAGTCATCTCCAGCACTAATGGCTCTCTAACGAGCAGGGCCGAGAGAGATGTAATGAAATGAGAGGCTGGGCACAGAAGCCCCGGTGACTCTATAACGTTCAGCCCGCGTTGCCATAATCATATTTGAGCTCTTGCACATGCGTTTCACCTGCCATTAGCTCCTAATGCCAGACTATGTCCTGTGTGGCTTACGGTACAATGTCCGTTCACAGTGTATCTGCAATCAGAAACCAGGCCGACACAGAGAGACACAGACCTCAGTTTCTTGTGTAATTGTGTATGTTGTCCTGAACAACTTGTGTCTGAAGAAAATCGTTTAGCATGTTTTCTTTTTTTATTTATTGAGTTGTTCTTTATGTTCTTCTGTTTTGTTACTTATTTCCACGATTCAGCACTGAAATCGGTGGCTCCTGACTCATTGATAACTTGTCTATAGGCAGCAGCACAATGTGTTCGATAAAACATTCACCGTAATAGAGGTGCAGCATGCAGGTGATTTGAGACGACATGTCCTCGATGAGAAATTACTGCCACATTTACATTAACATCCATTCAGCCGGAGAGAGTCCTATTTAAAATTCTCTCAAAATGTACTTCAGCCAGTCACTAAGTGTATCGGTATGCAGAAACGAAAATTGAATACAGTTTTTGAAAAGAAACATTTAATATCTCGTGGCTTGTTTTTGCCTGTTTATGATCCAATAATAGTATGAGCACAACATAAAGACATAGAAGGAGATGGCACAGAATGTGGCAGGCTTTTGCAGGCAATGGAATTGGGGATGAACGCTGTCAACACTTTGACATCGCTCTCTCTCTCTCTCTCTCTCTCTCTCTCTCTCTCTCTCTCTCTCTCTCTCTCTCTCTCTCTCTCTCTCTCTCTCTCTCTCTCTCTCTCTCTCTCTCTCTCTCTCTCTCTCTCTCTCTCTTCCCCCCCCCCCCCCCCCCCCCCCCCCCCCCCCTCGGTCACGTAGGCCAATTCAGCGTCATGTATCGGAGGATTGAACTGATTATCGACCTACGAGTGACTGCTCTTCAGACCAAGGTGATAGGAATCCAAAGTGCCGGGGGCAGTGTTGGGGTTGACATCTTTGCACCGTCCTACTCCGTCTGAAGCTCTTGTGTTCCGGCGTACATTCTGCCTGCTCGGCTGCAGGTGCTGACATGCCTGGAGTCTTGTTTTGCACGCTTGGTCGAACCCGTGGATGAAGTCAAGTTCCTTAGGTGCTCCGGAATTTCAAGATCTGCGCCCCAAAAGCCCCCAGCATAACACCTATGCTGATCCGCTGACCGTACAGCGCTTTTCTACAGGACTTTAGATCTGCAGTTCCACTCATGAATAATTCATGTGATTCAGATTATGCTTTATTTTTACATCGGCGTTGTGGCAGATATGGGTGACAACAATGACCCTA
>JACYXH010000137.1:155000-162500 GCA_026745465.1 Lota lota | reverse complement strand
CACTGAGTGCATTACACCCCATCATGAACTGTACACTGTTTGTGACGGGAGGCCCCCTTCCCATTGGTTCTCACCAGAAGGGGTCAATAGGTTGTATCTCGGGGGGGGGGGGGGGGGGGGGGGGGGGGTGGCCTCTGAGGACCAGGGGGGCGGGGGGGAGAGAGGGCCGATGGTAATGGGGTGAGGGATGTCAGCCAAGTATCCATACTTAATAGCCGTCCCACCGCGCGGCCTGGAGCGATGGGGGAGGGGAGGGTGAGGGAGAGCAGCCATTGGTCTGCAGCCCAGAGATAAGATTGATCAGAAGGAGGAAGGGAGCGAGTAGATCAGGGGAGATAGAGCAGAGAGCTGAGGAAGAGGAGGAGGGCAATCAGAGCTAATGGAAGGCTGTGTGTGTGTGTGTGTGTGTACGCACGCGTGTGCGTGTGTAGGTGGGTGTTTGTGTGTGTGTGTTGCCAGATGAGGATGGAAACACATGAACAGAAAGGGTGTGAGGAGTGCATGTGAGACATCTCCCCCCCCCCCCCCCCCCCATGTCATGTGGAAATACGTGAGAGATCCCCTGTCCTCTTCATTAAAGTGTAACCCACACGTGTACACACCTACGCACACACACCTACGCACACACACCTACACACACATAGCACACTGCTGGAAGAGTCAGCAGATCAGATCCGAGTGAATATATGCCAGGAATGGTGTGAAATAGTCAGGTGCAGCTTGTCGTTTCGCCTTGGTCCATGATACTATGATACTATGATACTATGATACTATGATACTATGATACTATGATACTATGATACTATGATCCATGCACTGGTGAAAACCTTAAAGCAAACGGAGGCGTGAGAATTTGTTTGTTTGTGTGTTAAGAATGTGTTTATGTGTGCATTATGGGGATATTGAATGCGGGCCTAGATGTCATGGCTGTAGATTTGTGTACGCATGTACGACTTGCAGCCTGAGTCCCTGTTAGTTAGTTAGTTAGTTAGTTAGTTAGTTAGTTACTGGGCGCTGGATGTTTGTATGTGATTGTGTGAGCTGTGCATGTGTAGGCTATATGCGTGTGTGTGTGTGTGTGTGTGTGTGTGTGTGTGTGTGTGTGTGTGTGTGTGTGTGTGTGTGTGTGTGTGTGTGTGTGTGTGTGTGTGTGTGTGTGTGTGTGTGTGTGTGTGTGTGTGTGTGTGTGTGTGTGTGTGTGTGTGTGTGTGTGTGTGTGTGTGTGTGCGCGTGTCAGCGTTTGGGTTTTCTGGCGCCCTACGTTGCTGAGAAGAGCTCCCCCCCAAATGGGGTCGGGCCTAATTGAAGAATGGCTCGGGTGGGGGGGGGGGGGTGCGGGTCGCCCTAGTGCTCAGAACACTCATTTCCTGCTCCGCCGAGGGGGGTTCTCCAGTGGTCTTGCTGGGATGAGCTGCGTGTGCTGGATGCCAATCAGGCTGCTGTAAGTGGGTCACGCCGCCGTGGGGAACGCAGGCAGGTATAATTGGCGCCTCCCTCGATGCCAACTCCCTCCCTCCCTCCCTCCCTCCCTCCCTCCCTCCCTCCCTCCCTCTCTCTCTCTGTGCTGACCCCCGGTACGTACTGAAAATGTCCGGGCACGGGGCCGTGTGCGTGAGAAGGAGCCGTTGGCTGCCGGGGGTACAGAGCTGAAACCCAAACGCAGGAACCTCAGGGGAGGGTTTCGATTCTCGGTCCCCCGAGAAGCCGACGCAACAGAAAGAAACCCCCACCCCCCCCACCCCGGTCACATCTGTGTGGGCGCTGTGAGGCCCCCCCCCCCCCCCCCCCCCCCCCCCTTTCTGTTTCTAGCTGGTACACAGCGGGCGCCTTTCCCCAGAACAAACCCTCAGAGGAACCGTGTTGTGGTCCCACGCCTCCCAGAGGTGCTTCTGCGCTCTGCAGGCGCTGTTCTGTGGACTGAAGAGTCCGGCTGCAGATGCCAGCCCAACCCATGTGACCTCTTAGACGTGCGCGTTATGAGGAAAGCAGCCTCTCCTATCCGGCTCGCTTGAGTTGTTGAACAATCGCAGTTTCGATATTTTTCACGCCCGGAAAGGGAAGTTTCAAGGCCCCCACCGCTGCAGGGGGAGCTCTCCGCCCAGGTGTCGCAGTGTGGGTGGGAGAGTGTAAAGTGTGTTATCTGCGTCTGTTGTGCGCCAGGGCGATGGGCATTAGCAAGCGGATGTGGTGGCATGTGGTATCTGTACCGTGTGTGTGTGTGTGTGTGTGTCTATGCGTGTGTGTCTGTGTGTGTGTTCGTGCATGTGTGTGTGTGTGTGTTCGTGCATGTGTGTGTGTGTGTCTATGCGTGTGTGTCTGTGTGTGTGTTTGTGCGTGTGTGTGTGTTCGTGCATGTGTGTGTGTGTGTCTATGCGTGTGTGTCTGTGTGTGTGTTTGTGCGTGCGTGTGTGTTCATGCATGTGTGTGGGTGTTTGTGTGTGTGTATGTGTTTGTGTGGGTGTGTGTGTTCATGCATGTGTGTGGGTGTTTGTATGTGTTTGTGTGTGTGTGTGTGTGTGTGTGTGTTAGTGTGTTAGTGTGTTAGTGTGTGTGTGTGTGAGTGTGTGAGTCCAGGTAAGGAGAGAGGATGTGGGCTTTTCATTCCGCTCAGAGATTGCACCTCACACAAACTATGGCAAGCCCTTGTAACATTGAATCAGTAGCGGTAAAATCAATTGTAGATATCAACAATTCCTTTTTGACTACCGTATTTTCCGCACTATAAGGCGCACTTAAAAGCCTTTAATTTTCTAAAAAAACGACAGTGCGCCTTATAATCCGGAGCGCCTTATATATGGATCAAGGCGCTCTTTCAAAATGTTTCAGTATGAAAAACAAATAAAAACAATTTAATAATACTAAAATGTTTCAGTACGACTGGTAAACTACAAAGCCGCACCGCTTGCAGCACCGTAGTCAGTAAACACCGCTACTGTGCTTACTCACAGTCCCACACCACTTGTGTGTGTATAAAGACCCCAAAATGACACCTTTCAAGAGACACGCTTACGACGCAGAGTTCAAGCTCAAGGCTATCGGTCACGCAGTAGAATATGGGAATAGAGCAGCAGCGAGAGAATTCAACATTAATGAATCAATGGTACGGAAGTGGAGGAAGCAAGAAGATGACCTGCGCCAAGTAAAAAAGACTAAACAGAGTTTCCGAGGGAACAAAGCCACAGTTAGAGGACAAACTCGAACAGTGGGTTGTTGAACAGAGAGCAGCAAGTAGAAGCGTCTCTACAGTCACTATTCGAATGAAGGCAACAGCGCTAGCACGGGACATGAACATCGATGTTTTCGAGGCGGTCCTTCTTGGTGCTTTCGTTTTATGAAAAGACGTAATCTCTCCATCCGCACACGAACTCCATCTAGTGGATGCATAACGCAAACCCAGTCAAACGTTTGACTGCAGTATCTTCTATTCTATGCGCCTTATAATCCGGTGCGCCCTATATATGAAAACAGTTCTAAAATAGGCCATTCATTGAAGGTGCGCCTTATAATCCGGTGCGCCTTATAGTGCGGAAAATACGGTAGTTATAATTCCAAGCCAACATATCTATAATGTAATTTTGACTAGTTGCAATTCTAATTAATGATATCTACAACTCAATTCTCTCTAGTCAAAATGTTAATTCTTGATGTCAACAATTCAATTCTCACTAGTGGAAATGTCAATTGTAGATATCTACAATTGTTCTTGCATTACAGATATCATTAATTTAATTCTAGATATCTAAAATTAAATTCTGACTAGTCAAAATTAAATTAGTGATATGTCGGCACGGAACTGTAACTAGTAAGAATGTAATTTCAGATATCAAGAATTACATTTCAGATATCTAAAATTGCATTGCAGATATCGGAAATACAATTGTAACTAGTGAAAACTATATTCATACTAGTAACAATTATATTTGAGATATCTACAATTCCTTTTATAACTAGTCAGAATTTAATTTTAGATATCAAAAAAGGAATTTCGACTAGTCAAAATGTAATATCTTCAATGACGTACATACATATCCGAAACTAATATGGTCATTAAACGTCGACCAATGGCTTTGGTATAAAATAATATTTTAATAATATGACGCCCACATGTCCGAAATGGTTTGTTGATATCTGAAATGGGTAATTACATTTCCATTAGTTACAATCCTTTTTCAACATGTGGAAATGCAATTGTAGATATCTGTAATCGTTATTGTTACTAGTGAAAAAGGAATTACTGATATCTATAATTAAATTAAAGATATCTGTAAATCAGTTTCGACTAGTCAAAATGTAATTTCTGTTATACAGATATCTTAAATTAACATTTTAACTAGTCAAAACAACATTTTGACATGTCGAAATGTCCTTTCCACTAGTGAAAACTAAGTCGCTACTAGTCAGCCCAACTGATGTTAAAAGGGCTTCACACACACACACACACACACACACACACACACACACACACACACACACACACACACACACACACACACACACACACACACACACACACACACACACACACACACACACACACACACACACACACACACACACACACACACACACACACACACACACACGCTTCAGCCTAGTCAGCCAGTCTGCTAAAGGGTCAGCTGGAGACAGGGCCGACGAGTAATATATGACTTATGAATATGGAGTCTCAACGCCACCGCTACATCAGAAAGAGCCTCATCAGGGCTCATCAATATCACCATCTTGATGAAGAGGCCTTTTACCACCACTGCCCACTCGCTCCCTGTCTCTCGTTTCACCTCGCACGCCCTTTCCACCTGTTTGCTCTCTCTGTCTCTGTCTGTCTGTCTGTCTGTCTGTCTGTCTGTCTGTCTGTCTGTCTGTCTCTGTCTGTGTCTCTCTCTCTCTCTCTCTCTCTCTCTCTCTCTCTCTCTCTCTCTCTCTCTCTCTCTCTCTCTCTCTCTCTCTCTCTCTCTCTCTCTCTCTCTCTCTCTCTCTCTCTCTCTCTCCCTCCCCATCGTCATCAGCGAGACAAACCCTGTGTCGGCAATCAGCTAAAGTGGAGGTTTTTGTTAACGCACGCCATCTGTTCTGCTGGGTTCTGGGAAATGACCACCATTTTGGATGCCGCTGCATCCCGGTCGACACCCTCCCCGTCCTGGACGCCATTGTCTGACCTTATGGTCCAAACATCTAAATCCAACCAATCAGAATTGGTTGTAGAACGAGGTTTCCAGCTGTAGGTTTGAGTGGCTGGATAGGGGAGTGGCTAGGGTGTTTGACCTTTACGTGGTGACCTTTGGAGTGACTAACTAACTCCCTCTGAAATCACTGTAAGCCACTTTGGATTAAAGCATCTGCTGAATATTGAAATAGCCAACAGGGCTTAACAAACCTTTTCATTTGGTGGCACCCTAACAAATTTGGTCTACCCCTTTTTTTTCGTTCTTTGTCACGTACCATCTGTATACATTCATTGGAAATGTTTCACACAGTTAACACACATTGTCAAATGTGTTTATTGCATAAGTGTTTGACTTTTTACCGCCAGTGCCTCGGCATCTCTTTCCTCACCAGCCAGCTCTTTGCTGATTAGGTAAGATACTCTCTAGTGCAAGTGCTGTGGCGCAATTTCACTGGGACTTTGCACCGTGTACAAAGCGCCTGACATTCAAAGCAGTCGGTCCTCGTGGGGTCGTGTTTCTATGAGAAGCCATGCTGGGGAGCGGGGCGTGGCTGGCCTCTAGAGTCATCGCCCGATGACTTCATTCTCTAGAGAGAGAGAGAGAGAGAGAATGGATTTAACGTTGAAGGCGTGACGCCCGTGTCACTCGTTCCTGTTGTAAAACACAACCGGTTCCTGTTGTAAAACACAACCGGTTCCTGTTGTAAAACACAACCGGTTCTCCCCGTTTGGAATCAATCGTCATGCCAAACTACATTGCTAAATGTTATCGGCTCTTTCTGTCTCCGAGCATCTCATGTGTTACCCTCTTGCCGTTTTCCAGGAAGCCATGTAGCCAAAAACAAAGCAAAATAGCTCGGACTAGTATTTACTTTTTTTACCCATCAGCCCCTGGGCCTCCCCACGCAGGTTAGGATGAGTGCAGGCAGCGGCCACGGTTTCCACGGTTACCTGGCTCTTACATCTGAGTTTTGTGTTCTGCGTGCGGTGTGTGCGGTGCAGTGTGGAGAGAGAGAGAGAGAGAGAGAGAGAGAGAGAGAGAGAGAGAGAGAGAGAGAGAGAGGAGAGAGAGAGAGAGAGAGAGAGAGAGAGAGAGAGAGAGAGAGAGAGAGAGAGAGAGAGAGAGAGAGAGAGATAGAGAGAGGAGAGAGAGAGAGAGAGAGAAGAGAGAGAGAGAGAGAGAGAGAGAGAGAGAGAGAGAGAGAGAGAGAGGGGGTTAAAGGTCAGCGCTGGATGGACTCCCATGGGGTCGTCAGAGGACTCAACACACAGTTAGAGGACTCTTGTGTAGCTCATGTGGGCGTCATCTAGCCTGCGCCACTTTGCATCTCCTCAGCTTCCTGAGTAGAGCATGAGGGAAATGTTATTAATTATTAAGGGGTTAATGTCCGTGCAAGCTTTTCATACGCATGTGTGCGCGCCCTGTGTCAAAACAACAACAACAACAACAACAACAACAACAATGACAAGAGTAAAAAAAGAGAGTGGCTGATCTCATTCATTAGCCCCTTCCTGCTGGTCACACCGTCACCACAAATGGATGGCCTCCGCCATTGCCGACCGTTGTTCCAGCTCAGCTTCTGAGCCCAGTGAGGTTTGAGTTTGTTTGTGGGGCTGCTCCCAGGATCGTATGTCTCTCTCCAGCGTCACACGTCCGGATGTGATGGCTGAGTGACGTGAGCCCTGATGAGGGTCAACATAATGGGGCCCTCAGTGCCACCGGGCCCTATTATGTTGTCAACATGTCGCTAAGCTCACACCAAATGCGAACACCAGTAGCGACACAGCCCTCTGACCTTTTGACCTATGCCCCCGGGGCCGATGGGAGGAAGGCAAGGTCGTCCAAAGTGCACAGACGATTGAGACGCAATGACGTCCGGTGACGTTTATTTTCATGCCCAATTTATTTGATTTGGTTTGCCATAGTCTCACAAATCAGAACTTTTATTTCACTTCATGTTTGTTTCGACCAATCATGTCGCTGGAGGCGGGGATCTGTAGGCGGGCAGTTGGTGAACACAAACTCGGCCAGCAGTAGGGAACTGTAAAAAAGGTGTCTGGCTTAGCTCCGCCCTAAAGGTGTCTGGCTTAGCTCCGCCCTAAAGGTGTCTGGCTTAGCTCCGCCCTAAAGGTGTCTGGTTTAGCTCCGCCCTAAAGGTGTCTGGCTTAGCTCCGCCCTAAAGGTGTCTGGTTTAGCTCCGCCCTAAAGGTGTCTGGTTTAGCTCCGCCCTAAAGGTGTCTGGCTTAGCTCCGCCCTAAAGGTGTCTGGTTTAGCTCCGCCCTAAAGGTGTCTGGCTTAGCTCCGCCCTAAAGGTGTCTGGTTTAGCTCCGCCCTA
>JACYXH010000137.1:150000-152500 GCA_026745465.1 Lota lota | reverse complement strand
TGTCTCTCTCTCTCTCTCTCTCTCTCTCTCTCTCTCTCTCTGCAGCGGCTGAAGAATGAGATAGCAGAGGTGACCAGCGAGATAGAGAACCTTGGTTCCACAGATGAGAAGTAAGAGATTCTGGGACCACGCGCACACAAACACACATACTCTCTTTCTCACACCATCTAAATAGGCTTGTTGTTTGTCTTCGTCAATTATTAACGGCAAATGACCAACCAGTCCCCCCCCCCCCCCCCCCCCCACCAGGTACGTCCCCCCCACCACAACGTGGCCGTGCTCTTAAGTGACTTTAAATGTTTCATCGGCTCAACATCCCTCCCTCCCTCCCTCCCTCCCTCCCTCCCTCCCTCCCTCCCTCGACGCGATGAGAGACCTCCGTGGGTCATAATGCAGGGGGGGGGGGGGGTGCGTGGTTTCGAGACATACAATACAGGGTCCCAGCGGAAGGGAGGGGTGCGTGTGCGTGTGTGCGTGTGTGCGTGTGTGCGTGTGTGCGTGCGTGTGTGTGCGCGTGCGCGTGCGCGTGCGCGTGCGTGTGCGTGTGCGTGTGTGTGTGTGTGTGTGTGTGTGTGTGTGCATGTGTGTGTGTATAGGGGGTGGGGGAGGAGTCCGGAGTGCTTGTGGGTTCGGAGAGATTCCATCACCCCACCACAGAATATTTGTTCTCTCTCCTTAAGAGCGCTCGCCCGGTAGGCCAGCTCATTAGCTCCACCCACTGTGCCTCTCTCTCGCTCTCCCGTCCAATCAGAGAGACAGGATACGTGTAAGCAGTGTGTCCGCACACGCTCTCCCAACGTTCCCAACGTTCCCAGGCCTTGCCGGGCATTGCGGGTGGCGCACAATAGCCAGAACAATGCAGCAGCAGCCGGTTTAAATCAGCACCCGGTCGGTGACACCCCCCACCCCCCCCCCCACCGGGCCGGGCTAGGTGACGTAACCATGGCGACGACGGAGTGCGGGAGTGCACTTTGACCCCAGGGCGACGGCAGGCCTGGGAGAGGAGTCGTGCTCATGATGTGTGGCTGCTGGCCAGTAGGAATACAATGGACCTCCGGGACAAACACGCCAGGAATGTCATTTGGGGAAAATACCTCTGGGTGGAAACGCTGTCGGTCCGACGCTGATCAAATATCCTCGGATTTGAGTCGTGCAGTTGGTGGATATTTCCAATTACGATTCCTCCACATTGATTTGTAATATGGGTTTCTCGATCCGCCTGAAATATCAATCAGATTTCTGTATTGACATTGTTCAGGTTCGATTGTGTATTAAGACGTCCTGGCAAACGTCCATTTGAAGTTATCTAAGTTGTGTAATCCATTCCAACTTTCCTTGTCGCTCCAGGAAAAGCATGCAGAGGAACAAGCAGGTGGCAATGGGCCGCAAGAAATTCAACATGGACCCCAAGAAGGTAAATGATGACGTCTAGACATCATGTGTCCTTTATTGTTTTCATAAAGAGGGTTTACCAACTAATCCTCTCTCTCTCTCTCTCTTCCCCCCCCCCCCCAGGGGATCCAGTTCCTGAAAGAGAATGACCTGCTGAAGAACACCAGTGAAGACATCGCCCAGTTCCTCTACAAGGGAGAGGGCCTGAACAAGACAGCCATCGGAGACTACCTGGGCGAGAGGTTAGGACCAGTCCTTCTCTCTCTCTCTCTCTCTCTCTCTCTCTCTCTCTCTCTCTCTCTCTCTCTCTCTCTCTCTCTCTCTCTCTCTCTCTCTCTCTCTCTCTCTCTCTCTCTCTCTCTCTCTCTCTCTCTCTCTCTCTCTCTCTCTCTCTCTCTCTCTCTCTCTCTCTCTCTCTCTCTCTCTCTCTCTCTCTCTCTCTCTCTCTCGTTACCAGTCCCACGTTCAGAGCGTCCACCTCAGTAGGAGACGCCTGCTGCTCTGTCTCGTCCACATCTGCCTTTGATTCTCCGACTAATCCACAAACAACGTGACCCAGAGCCGAGAGCCACCCGGCCCCAGGGCGGGGCCCGTGGTCCGAGGTAAAACCAGGGGACCGGCGGCCCGGACCGGAGCGGCTCCACCCAAACGGAGGCTCTTTGTGTGATTGTGCTCGAGAGCTCCACGTGTTTTTACTCTTCTCCTCTGAGGACCTCCTCAGATGGGGATGGGGTTAGGGGATGGGGGAGGAGGTCCTGACCAATCACGGATGCGTTTGGTCATTCGGCCAATAGGGCGGGGTGGTGGTGGTGGTGGGGGGACGTGAGGCTGTTGATGAGGTCGACTGGAGAGTCATCATGTCCGACCCCCTCTGGGAATATCAGTAACGCTGGAGGTCATGGGTGTGGCCTCACGTGGGTCACATGGGGCTGATGTCACCATGGCGATTGACAAACGATGCGGGTGATGGAGGGGGGGGGGGTGTCGGGGTATTAGTCCATTGGTGTAGTGTAGTGTAGAGCTGTGTTGTGTTATGCAGTGTAGAGTTGTGTGTGTTGTGTAGAGCTGTGTTGTGTTGTGCAGTGTAGAGTAGTGTTGTGTAGTGTAG